>JAGFBZ010002281.1:0-100479 GCA_018398805.1 Hirundichthys speculiger | reverse complement strand
AACTGGTTTTGGTCTCAGTGATGTCTTGGTTGAAGTCTGGTTTTGGTCATTCAGTGATGTCTGGTTGAACTGGTTTTGGTCTCTCAGTGTTGTTCTGGTTGAACTGGTTTTGGTCTCTCAGTGATGTCTGGTTGTGACTGGTTTTGGTTTTTCTCAATGAGGTCTGGTTGAACTGGTTTTGGTTTCTCTCAGTGATGTCTGGTTGAACTGGTTTTGGTCTTTCAGTGATTCTGGTTGAACTGGTTTTGGTCTTTCAGTGATGTCTGGTTGAACTGGTTTTGGTCTCTCATGTCTGGTTGAACTGGTTTTGGTCTCAGTGATGTCTTGGTTGAACTGGTTTTGGTCTCTCAGTGATGTCTAGTTGAACTGGTTTTGATCTCTCAGTGATGTCTGGTTGAACTGGTTTTGGTCTCTCAGTGATGTCTGGTGTGACTGGTTTTGGTTTCTCAGTGAGGTCTGTGTGAACTGGTTTTGGTTCTCAGTGATGTCTGGTTTGAACTGGTTTTTGTCTTTCAGTGATGTCTGGTTGAACTGGTTTTGGTCTCTCAGTGATGTCTGATTGAACTGGTTTTTGGTCTGTCAGTGATGTCTGGTGTGAACTGGTTTTTGGTCTCTCAGTGATGTCTGGTTGAACTGGTTTTGGTCTTTCAGTGATTTCTGGTTGAACTGGTTTGGGTGTTTCAGCATTGTCTGGTTGAACTGGTTTTGGTCTTTCAGTGATGTCTGGTTGAACTGGTTTTGGTCTCTCTGGGATGTCTGGTTGATCTGGTTTTGGTCTCATTGATGTTTGGTTGAACTGGTTCTGGTCTCAGTGATGTTTGGTTGAACTGGTTTTGGTCTCTGTTGTTTCTGGTTGAACTGGTTTTGGTCTCTCTGTGATGTCTGGTTGAACTGGTTTTTGTCTCTCAGTGATGTCTGGTTTAACTGGTTTTGGTTTCTCAGTGATGTCTGGTCGAACTGGTTTTGGTCTCTTAGTGATGTCTGGTGTAACTGGTTTTGGTTTCTCAGCGATATCTGGTTGAACTGGTTTTGGTTTCTCAGTGATGTCTGGTTGAACTGGTTTTGGTTTCTCAGTGATGTCTGGTTGAACTGGTTTTGGTCTTTCAGTGATGTCTGGTTGAACTGGTTTTAGTCTTTCAGTGTTGTCTGGTTGAACTGGTTTTGGTCTTTCAGTGATGTCTGGTTGAACTGATTTTAGCTTCCCAGTGATGTTTGGTTGAACTGGTTTTGGTCTCTCTCAGTGATGTCTGGTTGGACTGGTTTTGGTCTCTCAGTGATGTCTGATTGAACTGGTTTTGGTCTGTCAGTGATGTCTGGTTGATCTGGTTTTGGTCTCTCAGTGATGTCTGGTTGAACTGGTTTTGGTCTCTCAGTGATGTCTGGTGTAACTGGTTTTGGTTTCTCAGTGATATCTGGTTGAACTGGTTTTGGTTTCTCAGTGATGTCTGGTTGAACTGGTTTTGGTTTCTCAGTGATGTCTGGTTGAACTGGTTTAGGTCTTTCTTTCAGTGTTGTCTGGTTGAACTGGTTTTGGTCTTTCAGTGATGTCTGGTTGAACTGATTTTGGCCTCTCAGTGATGTTGGTTGTTAAACTGGTTTTGGTCTCCCAGTGATGTCTGGTTGAACTGGTTTTGGTTTCTCAGTGATGTCTCGTTGAACTGGTTTTGGTCTTTCAGTGATGTCTGGTTGAACTGGTTTTGGTCTTTCAGTGATGTCTAATTGAACTGATTTTGGCCTCCCAGTGATGTCTGGTTGAACTGGTTTTGGTCTTTCAGTGATGTCTAATTGAACTGATTTTGGCCTCCCAGTGATGTCTGGTTGAACTGGTTTTGGTCTCTCAGTGATGTCTGGTTGAACTGGTTTTGGTCTCTCAGTGATGTCTGGTTGAACTGGTTTTGGTCTTTCAGTGATGTCTGGTTGAACTGGTTTTTGGTCTCTCAGTGATGTCTGATTGAACTGGTTTTGGTCTGTTAGTGATGTCTGGTGTAACTGGTTTTGGTCTCTAAGTGATGTCTGGTTGAACTGGTTTTGCTCTCTCAGTGATGTCTGGTTGAACTGGTTTTGGTCTCTCAGTGATGTCCGGTTGAACTGGTTTTTGTCTCTCAGTGATGTCCGGTTGAACTGATTTTAGCCTCCCAGTGATGTCTGATTGAACTGGTTTTGGTCTGTCATTGATGTCTGGTTGAACTGGTTTTGGTCTCTCAGTGATGTCTGGTTGATCTGGTTTTGGTCTCAGTGATGTTTGGTTGAACTGGTTTTGGTCTCTCAGTTATTTCTGGTTGAACTGGTTTTGGTCTCTCTTTGTGATGTCTCTGGTTGAACTGGTTTTGGTCTTTCAATGATGTCTGGTTGAAACTGGTTTTGTTCTCAGTTTTTTTCTGGTTGAACTGGTTTTGGTCTCTCTGTGATGTCTGGTTGATCTGGTTTTGGTCTCAGTGATGTCTAGTTGAACTGGTTTTGGTCTCAGTGATGTTTGGTTGAACTGGTTTTGGTCTCTCAGTTATGTCTGGTTGAACTGGTTTTGGTCTCTCAGTGATGTCTAGTTGAACTGGTTTTGATCTCTCAGTGATGTCTGGTTGAACTGGTTTTTGGTCTCTTAGTGATGTCTGGTTGAACTGGTTTTTTGTTTCTCAGTGATGTCTGGTTTGAACTGGTTTTGGTCTCTCAGTGATGTCTGGTTGAACTGGTTTTTGATCTCTCAGTGATGTCTGGTTGAACTGGTTTTGGTCTCTCAGTGATGTCTGGTTGAACTGGTTTTGGTTTCTCAGTGATGTCTGGTTGAACTGGTTTTGGTCTCTCAGTGATGTCTGGTTGAACTGGTTTTGGTCTCAGTGATGTCTTGTTGAACTGGTTTTGGTCATTCAGTGATGTCTAGTTGAACTGGTTTTGGTCTCTCAGTGATGTCTGGTGTGACTGGTTTTGGTTTCTCAGTGATGTCTGGTTGAACTGGTTTTGGTCTCAGTGATGTCTTGTTGAACTGGATTTGGTCATTCAGTGATGTCTAGTTGAACTGGTTTTGGTCTCTCAGTGATGTTTGGTTGAACTGGTTTTGGTCTCTCAGTGATGTCTGGTGTGACTGGTTTTGGTTTCTCAATGAGGTCTTGTGTAACTGGTTTTTGTTTCTCAGTGATGTCTGGTTGAACTGGTTTTGGTCTTTCAGTGATGTCTGGTTGAACTGGTTTTGGTCTTTCAGTGATGTCTGGTTGAACTGGTTTTGGTCTCTCAGTGATGTCTGGTTGAACTGGTTTTGGTCTCAGTGATGTCTTGTTGAACTGGTTTTGGTCATTCAGTGATGTCTAGTTGAACTGGTTTTGATCTCTCAGTGATGTCTGGTTGAACTGGTTTTAATCTCTCAGTGATGTCTGGTGTGACTGGTTTTTGTTTCTCAGTGATGTCTGGTTGAACTGGTTTTTGTCTTTCAGTGATGTCTGGTTGAACTGGTTTTGGTCTCTCAGTGATGTCTGATTGAACTGGTTTTGGTCTGTCAGTGATGTCTGGTGTAACTGGTTTTGGTCTCTCAGTGATGTCTGGTTGAACTGGTTTTGGTCTTTCAGTGATTTCTGGTTGAACTGGTTTGGGTGTTTCAGCATTGTCTGGTTGAACTGGTTTTGGTCTTTCAGTGATGTCTGGTTGAACTGGTTTTGGTCTCTCAGTTTTTTTCTGGTTGAACTGGTTTTGGTCTCTCTGGGATGTCTGGTTGATCTGGTTTTGGTCTCATTGATGTTTGGTTAAACTGGTTTTGGTCTCAGTGATGTTTGGTTGAACTGGTTTTGGTCTCTGTTATTTCTGGTTGAACTGGTTTTGGTCTCTCTGTGATGTCTGTTTGAACTGGTTTTTGTCTCTCAGTGATGTCTGGTTTAACTGGTTTTGGTTTCTCAGTGATGTCTGGTCGAACTGGTTTTGGTCTCTTAGTGATGTCTGATTGAACTGGTTTTGGTCTCTCAGTGATGTCTGGTGTAACTGGTTTTGGTTTCTCAGCGATATCTGGTTGAACTGGTTATGGTTTCTCAGTGATGTCTGGTTGAACTGGTTTTGGTTTCTCAGTGATGTCTGGTTGAACTGGTTTTGGTCTTTCAGTGATGTCTGGTTGAACTGGTTTTAGTCTTTCAGTGTTGTCTGGTTGAACTGGTTTTGGTCTTTCAGTGATGTCTGGTTGAACTGATTTTAGCTTCCCAGTGATGTTTGGTTGAACTGGTTTTGGTCTCTCAGTGATGTCTGGTTGGACTGGTTTTGGTCTCTCAGTGATGTCTGATTGAACTGGTTTTGGTCTGTCAGTGATGTCTGGTTGATCTGGTTTTGGTCTCTCAGTGATGTCTGGTTGAACTGGTTTTGGTCTCTCAGTGATGTCTGGTGTAACTGGTTTTGGTTTCTCACCGATATCTGGTTGAACTGGTTTTGGTTTCTCAGTGATGTCTGGTTGAACTGGTTTTGGTTTCTCAGTGATGTCTGGTTGAACTGGTTTAGGTCTTTCAGTGTTGTCTGGTTGAACTGGTTTTGGTCTTTCAGTGATGTCTGGTTGAACTGATTTTGGCCTCCCAGTGATGTTTGGTTTTAAACTGGTTTTGGTCTCCCAGTGATGTCTGGTTGAACTGGTTTTGGTCTCTCAGTGATGTCTGGTTGAACTGGTTATGGTCTCTCTCAGTGATGTCTGATTGAACTGGTTTTGGTCTGTCATTGATGTCTGGTTGAACTGGTTTTGGTCTCTCAGTGATGTCTGGTTGAACTGGTTTTGGTCTCTCAGTGATGTCTGGTGTAACTGGTTTTGGTTTCTCACCGATATCTGGTTGAACTGGTTTTGGTTTCTCAGTGATGTCTGGTTGAACTGGTTTTGGTTTCTCAGTGATGTCTCGTTGAACTGGTTTTGGTCTTTCAGTGATGTCTGGTTGAACTGGTTTTGGTCTTTCAGTGATGTCTGATTGAACTGATTTTGGCCTCCCAGTGATGTCTGGTTGAACTGGTTTTCGTCTCTCAGTGATGTCTGGTTGAACTGGTTATGGTCTCTCAGTGATGTGTGATTGAACTGGTTTTGGTCTTTCAGTGATGTCTGGTTGAACTGGTTTTGGTCTCTCAGTGATGTCTGATTGAACTGGTTTTGGTCTGTTAGTGATGTCTGGTGTAACTGGTTTTGGTCTCTAAGTGATGTCTGGTTGAACAGGTTTTGCTCTCTCAGTGATGTCTGGTTGAACTGGTTTTGGTCTCTCAGTGATGTCCGGTTGAACTGGTTTTTGTCTCTCAGTGATGTCCGGTTGAACTGATTTTAGCCTCCCAGTGATGTCTGATTGAACTGGTTTTGGTCTGTCATTGATGTCTGGTTGAACTGGTTTTGGTCTCTCAGTGATGTCTGGTTGAACTGGTTTTGGTCTCTCAGTGATGTCTGGTGTAACTGGTTTTGGTTTCTCACCGATATCTGGTTGAACTGGTTTTGGTTTCTCAGTGATGTCTGGTTGAACTGGTTTTGGTTTCTCAGTGATGTCTGGTCGAACTGGTTTTGGTCTTTCAGTGATGTCTGGTTGAACTGGTTTTGGTCTTTCAGTGATGTCTGGTTGAACTGATTTTGGCCTCCCAGTGATGTCTGGTTGAACTGGTTTTCGTCTCTCAGTGATGTCTGGTTGAACTGGTTATGGTCTCTCAGTGATGTCTGATTGAACTGGTTTTGGTCTGTCAGTGATGTCTGGTTGAACTGGTTTTGGTCTCTCAGTGATGTCTGATTGAACTGGTTTTGGTCTGTTAGTGATGTCTGGTGTAACTGGTTTTGGTCTCTCAGTGATGTCCGGTTGAACTGGTTTTTGTCTCTCAGTGATGTCCGGTTGAACTGATTTTAGCCTCCCAGTGATGTTTGGTTGAACTGGTTTTGGTCTCTCATTTATTTTTGGTTGAACTCGTTTTGGTCTCTCAGTGATGTCTGGTTGGACTGGTTATGGTCTCTCAGTGATGTCTGATTGAACTGGTTTTGGTCTGTCAGTGATGTCTGGTTGATCTGGTTTTGGTCTCTCAGTGATGTCTGGTTGAACTGGTTTTGGTCTCTCAGTGATGTCTGGTGTAACTGGTTTTGGTTTCTCACCGATATCTGGTTGAACTGGTTTTGGTTTCTCAGTGATGTCTGGTTGAACTGGTTTTGGTTTCTCAGTGATGTCTGGTTGAACTGGTTTTGGTCTTTCAGTGTTGTCTGGTTGAACTGGTTTTGGTCTTTCAGTGATGTCTGGTTGAACTGATTTTGGCCTCCCAGTGATGTTTGGTTAAACTGGTTTTGGTCTCTCAGTTATTTCTGGTTGAACTGGTTTTGGTCTCTCAGTGATGTCTGGTTGAACTGGTTATGGTCTCTCAGTGATGTCTGATTGAACTGGTTTTGGTCTGTCATTAATGTCTGGTTGAACTGGTTTTGGTCTCTCAGTGATGTCTGGTTGAACTGGTTTTGGTCTCTCAGTGATGTCTGGTGTAACTGGTTTTGGTTTCTTACCGATATCTGGTTGAACTGGTTTTGGTTTCTCAGTGATGTCTGGTTGAACTGGTTTTGGTTTCTCAGTGATGTCTGGTTGAACTGGTTTTGGTCTTTCAGTAATGTCTGGTTGATCTGGTTTTGGTCTTTCAGTGATGTCTGGTTGAACTGATTTTGGCCTCCCAGTGATGTCTGGTTGAACTGGTTTTCGTCTCTCAGTGATGTCTGGTTGAACTGGTTTTGGTCTGTCAGTGATGTCTGGTTGAACTGGTTTTTGTCTCTCAGTGATGTCTGATTGAACTGGTTTTGGTCTGTTAGTGATGTCTGGTGTAACTGATGTCTGGTTGAACTGCTTTTGGTCTCTCAGTGATGTCTGGTTGAACTGTACGTGGTGTTAAATATCTGACACTTTCTCTTAGTCACAGACCGCTGTGGATTCTGCAGGACAGCATCATACTTTTAACACAGCTTTATTCCTGACAGAAGAGTGTGAGCATATCGAGTATCCTGGTATTGTTTCACTGTTTATGCAGATATGGTGGGAATAGTTTCAGAGGTCCAGTTTTGTGCAGATAGTGGTTTGTGAAAAGTCTTGGAGAAAGGGTAAAAGATGATTCTTGGAGTGGATGACAGTATTATTTCGCCCATAGTAGTCAGTGCCTGGACAAATATTTGTATCCTTCTTATACTCTGAAAGTAATTTTGAATTTCCCTGAGAGATTCATCCCAATGGGATCAATAAAGTCTAGTCTAAGTCTCTGAGGAACTCTTCTCCTAATGAGGGGTAGGAAGGTCAGGAGACTCCTGCTGATCAGGTCTTCTTGTGTAATTATCTGTACCTGGTCTTTCAGGCTGAGGTAAGTTAGGTCAGACTGGGTCAAGCTGGGTCAGGATGGGTCAAGATGGGTCAGGATGGGTCAGGATAGGTCAGGTTGGGTCAGGATGAGTCAGGTTGGGTCATTAGGGGTCAAGAGATGTTGGTGTGGAAGGTTGATCAGGGAAGGGTAGTTTTCCTGGGTAGGTGTGGGTGCATGTGATCCTGGTCTGGTTTCTGGGTCTAATGGCTCTTTCAGGTAGGTTACAGTCCAGACTAGAAGGCCTAGTTGGACTCATGATCTCTAAGTCATTCAGAGCTGTGGACTCTCTGACTGATGGCTGTCCTTGGTTCCCTCAGACCCAGGAGTCCCTAAACCCCAACAATCTGGAGTTCTGGATGGAGGACGTCTACACGCCAGGGTTCGACTCGCAGCTGAAGAGGAAGGAAGCAGAGTTTAGGAGGGCGAAGGCCTGTAAAATCGGAGCTCTGATCGCAGCCGCCACCTGCACGGTGGTGCTGGTCGTCATTCTTCCGATCTGCACCATGAAGTCTTGAGGGGACCAAGGATCCTGGTCCTGTTTCTGTGGCTCTTCCAGTATTAATGCCAATAAAAGTGATTAGATTAGCTGTTGTATGAACCTGTGCTGTATATGCATCTGTTTTAAATTAATGATTGTTGGAACAGCTCAGTGATGACAGAACCAGATCCAGTCTGTGGTAGAGACACTAACGTAGGATACCATGTTTGGGTACTTCTGGTAGAACTGCTGTTCAGAATGTTTTATCCAAGTTATTATACTGAATCATCTGGTTGAATCTTTATATCTGTGCTGCACGTTTTACTGAACATTTGACTTAAACAGAAGTCGTAAAGCTAGTTTACAGACGCGTCATGGATGTGCCGTCGCACTGAATGTAATTATAACAGAAACCTGCAGGACGACCTTGAATGTCACTACTTTATCTGTTTTTCTGAACCAGTAAGCAGATGGTCTACTGATGAAAAAGTGCTTCAGTTCTCCAGTAGTCCTGTTCTGGTTGGAGGATTAATAAAGATGACAGAAAACAGTTTGTGGTGATTTGATCTGTAAAAATACAGAAAGGAATATTCCAATGTTCCCTGACAACTAAACTACTTTAGACCAGGTTCACCAGAAGACTTGGGCCAGAAAACCAGAAGACTTGGACCAGAAAACCAGAAGACTTGGACTGCTCAAACACTTGAAGACTTTATCAATCAGTATTTGGTTGGTGAAACTTTTATTCTGCTTTTAACAGGATCTGAACTCTGATCCTAACGTTGCTGCGTTTCATTAAAGGGTGGCTCAGTAATCTTACCTGCCATCCATTCTGGACTGAAACCAGGTCCTGGTGGTCTCTGAGTCCAGCTGGAAGCAAGTCTGCAGGTCTGAGGGACTGTCATGGATGTGTCCTGTCTCAGACAGACGCGTCTGGTTTTCATATGTCCATCACACCAACAACCTCTGAAAGAAAACCAACGACCTCTAAAATAAACTGACGACCTCTGAAATAAACCGACGACCTCTAAAATCAACCGACGACCTCTAAAATAAACCCACGACCTCTGAAATCAACCGACGACCTCTGACATCAACCAACGACCTCTGAAATAACCCACGAGCTCTGAAATAAACCGACCTCTGAAATAAGCCGACAACCTCTGAAATAGGCCGACGACCTCTGACATCAATCAACGACCTCTGAAATAAACCCATGACCTCTGAAATAAACCCACGACCTCTGAAATAAGCCCACCTCTGAAATAAGCCGACGACCTCTGAAATAAACCGACAACCTCTGAAATAAACCAACGACCTCTGAAATAAACCAACAACCTCTAAAATAAACCCACGATCTCTGAAATCAACCGACAACCTCTGAAATAAACCCACGACCTCTGAAATAAACCGATCTCTGAACTAAGCCGACGACCTCTGAAATAAACCAACGATCTCTGAAATAAGCCGACGACTTCTGAAACTCACTGACGACCTCTGAAATAAACCAACGACCTCTGAAATAAGCCGACGACTTCTGAAACTCACTGACGACCTCTGAAATAAACCGACAACCTCTGAAATAAACCGACAACCTCTGAAATCAACCGACGACCTCTGAAATAAACCGACGACTTCTGAAATAAAAAGACGACCTCTGAAATCAACTGACGACCTCTGAAGTAAACACACGACCTCTGAAATAAACCGACAACCTCTGAATAAACCGACGACCTCTGAAATAAGCCGACGACCTCTGAAATAAGCCGACGACCTCTGACCTCTGAAATCAACCGACGACCTATGAAATAAGCCGACGACCTCTGAAATAAACCAACGACCTCTGAAATCAACCGACGACCTATGAAAAAACTAAACCGCTTCATGTCTGTTTTCATTTGAAAAAGATTCAACAGTGAAGTTTATGTTGAAAGTTCTTTTTCCAGATAAAAGAAACTAAAGTTTCATTAATTAAAGACTTGACTTTTACAGCAGAAACACAAGAAATAAACTGTTAATTTGAGTGTTTGGACCGGTTAGACGAGAACTTGAGATCAAATTATTTAGAAACAGACACTACGGCAGATAACAATAACAAATTATAAAATAATTCTTAATTCTACAAACCCAAGAGCTAGAAATAAATAACATATAAAAAAAGAATTAAAAATGTTGTATTTGTTTCTTGTAGTTTAGCTGGTTGTTTTTGCAGGAAATAAACTCCTGAATTAAAGTGATGTTCCTGAATGTTCATTAGTTTGTGGTTTCTAAAGTGAAGGAGGAAAATAAAAGACTCATAAAGACTCATTCATGATAATTTTATGAATAAATTTTAATTCAGTCACTGAAGATATTCCAAACAACTATCTGCACGTGGAGGATTTTAAATGTCACTGTCACACTTTTGGTTTTAGAACATGATTCTGGTTGTTTTTAGGTGTGTCCTCAGCGGTCCTCCCTGGTACCAGGACTACCAGGACTACCAGGGTACCAGGACCACCAGGGTACCAGGACTACCAGGGTACCTGGATTACCAGGACTACCAGGGTACCAAGACCACCAGGACTACCAGGGTACCAGAACCACCAGGGTACCAGGACTACCCGGACTACCAGGGTACCAGGACTACCAGGGTACCAGGACTTCCCCCTCTGGCCTGAGGAGCTACGAGGCTTCTTCTCTGCAGCAGCAGAGTCTTCTGGGTCCCGTCATGGTTCAGGTGTTCGTGCAGCCGGATGGAAACAGTAAATCAGACTGTGGAGCAGAAACGAGGCCTCTGGCCTTCACAGCTCACTGGTTCCCTCAGTTACCACGGTGACCTTCAGCTGCAGCTGCATCATCAACACCCTGACGTTTCTGTATCCAGACAGCTGCTGCATCTTTAAACCTGCTGGTAAACCTGCCAGAGTTTGGTTTCAGAAACAGCAGTTTAATACGGAGACACGGACTGATTTAGAAAAGCATTTGACTCAGAAACTAGATGCTCAACCCTAACCTCTAACCCCTAACCCCTAACTGTAACCGTAACCGCTAACCCCTAACCGTAACCCTAACCCCTAACCGTAACCCCTAAACCCTAACCGTAACCCTAACCCCTAACCGTAACCCTAACCCCTGACCGTAACCCCTAAACCCTAACCGTAACCCTAACCCCTAACCGTAACCCTAACCCCTAAATGTAACCCCTAAACCCTAAGCATAACCCTAACCCCTAACCGTAACCCTAACCCCTAACCGTAACCATAACCCCTAAACCGGGGGTCGGCAACCCGCGGCTCTAGCTCTCCCCTAGTGGCTCCCTGGAGCTTTTTCAAAAATGTTTGAAAATGGAAAAATATGGGGGAGGAAAATATATTTTTTCTTTTAATATAGTTTCTGTCGGAGGACAAACATGACACAAACATTCTTAAAGTTTTCCAATGCTGTAAAAATGTGTAGAATAAATATTATATTTCAACATTTCTGTCAACGAAGATTTGCGTCATAGCCTGCGACACACGTTTCTATCAGCAGGGCGGGATGCCGGGCAGGTGGCTGTTGGAAACAAACCGGCGGCTGTGTGATGGGCCATGGATCTCAGAGGGAAAAAGAGAAAAATAACCGAGGAGAACAGAGGATTCAACGTTTCTTGGACCGAATCATTTGCATTCATTGCCAACGCGGAAGGATTGCCTGAATGTTTGAGAGCTTGCAGTCCTGCGTCAAGATTAAAGTTACATCTTACATGCGCGATGTTGAGAAGCTGACCAGTGATGTCCGAAAACAAAAGTCACATTAATCTGGTAAGAACACAATCCTGTCATAGGCACATATTTAGTAACAAAGTGGCTGTTTTTATAAAGTGATTTCTGATTTTCGTCAGTATATATTTGGAATGACACTTAGGGATATTATTGTGTTTTGTTGCTCAGGTCCGAGGATAGCTGCGTTGGTTGCGTGTCAAAAGAGAAGAGGATGCTGCTGCGTTTCACCCTTGCACTGACTTGGTTGGCATTTGCACAGAAATCAAACTTAAACTGTATTAATTTGATTTTATATACTTTATCTTTTTAAAAGGCTGCTGTTTTATTTTTATAAATGCAGGCTGCGTTTTATTGCACTCTGTTTGTTGCCCAGATAAGGGGCACGTTATGCACGTTCCATTTCCATTTTTTCGAATCCTCAAAATAAAAATGACATCAAAAATCTGATCTCTTTGTTGCATTTCTTTAATTTCATCAAAGTAATGAAACATAATTCATCAATATTGTAATGAAGTTAAACTTGAGTAGTCACGTGATGCGTCATTCTCTACAGGATGCACTGCAGGGAAAATAAACATTTTATCATGAAGGCTCATTATGTATTTGTAGCCAACTTAGTCATTTTGATAGTAGGCTAATATAGCTAATATAGATACATACAGCATGTGTTGCCTTCATTATAATGCTTTTAATTTTTTGCGGCTCCAGACATATTTGTTTCTTGTTTTTTTGGTCCAATATGGCTCTTTCAACATTTTGGGTTGCCGACCCCTGCCCTAAACCCTAACCCCTAACTGTAACCCTAACCCCTAACCGTAACCCCTAAACCCTAACCCTAACCCCTCCTTACCTCGAACCTCGAACCCTCGTCAACGTGAATCAGTTATTCAAGATCTCTTGGTCCTGAATTATTTATATCAGACATCAGTGACATTTAAATCTTCAGAAATGTTTGAGCTGAGAAAAGAAAAGAAAAGAAATAATCCTCTAAAAATGCTTCAAAATCAGTTTAAGTGAAACAATGTTCTGAATATTTATCAGTTTCCAAATGAATAAACAAGTAAACAATAATGATGATGTTGAAACTGAAAGATTGTAAGAATATATGTTTTGGTTTAATAAATATAATAAATAATTTGGAAGACACACAAAAACACAAATATGTAAAACTATTGCAATAATAGATTTAATTAGATACAGTTTAAGTCAGAAGGTAGACTGTTGCTTTGTCATTGATCCACTCCATAACTGATGTTCTGTCTTCAGACAGCTGAACGTCATCGGTCCATCTCTGCAGCTTCAACTCTTCTGGAAGCTTCTCCAGCAGGTTCGGGACTGGGTTCGGGACTGAGTTCGGGACTGGGTTCAGCTGGAACTGGTTCCTGAAGAACCACGTTTCTCCTGCTACCACCACAAGGAGGTTCTGTTTCTGCCGGCATTTATCTGTCTGTCTGTGTTCAAGATAACTCTAAAAGTTATGGATGGATTTGATGACATTTTCAGGAGTTGTCAGAAATGTGAAAAGGAAGAACTGATTTCATTTTGGCTGTGATCCAGAAGAAATCCTGGATTCTGGATCACTTTCAAATCTTCAATAACATTGTGGTAAATGGGGCTAACGTTAATAATTTTTTTGTCATTTGTATTTCTCAGCGAAGTACAGTAGATCCCTTATTTTTCGCGGTTAATGGGTACCGGCGCCCTCCCGCGTAAATCAAAATCCACGAACTGGAGCCGGAGCCCCCCCGAGCCTCAATAATGTGTTTAAAATATGTTTAAAAACCCCCAAAAGTAGCGAGTCACTGCAGCGAAAAAAGACAAAGTCTCAACTGTGGTCTTTCTGTTTCCTTCACAGCCTCTGGTCTCTGAACCGTAGTAAACAAACTGCTGGTATTGTGCTATTTTTGGCTCGTAATTAGCGGCTAACACGCTAACAACAACAAAAGAAACAGCCTGGTTTTCTCTGCATGGAACGAGCACTTTATTCTGGTACTGCAGGAACTTGTAACATTACACAGGTTGTATTGTTGGGCTCCTGTCCAGTTAACAGAGAATGTAAATCTATACACGCTGGGCTGCTGTTGATGCTCACTCCACTTTTCATCTAACCCCGTTTTCATTCTGCCGTCCCACGACACACACATTACATTACCCATAAGGCCACACCATTACCCATAAGGCCACCTTCTTAAAGGGGCCAGGCTGGCTCACAACATTTCTTCACTGTGAGAGAACACGCACAACATCCTGTGATGTTTCTGCAATTTTTTAAAATTATATTATATATTTCTGAAAAATCTGTAAATAACTAAAACCGCGGAACTTCAAACGCGATTTGGCTAGGGATCACTGAACTTCCCAAAATATACAATGTTGGTTTTTTGCAATGTAAATAAATGGAAATTATAAAAACATTGAGGTTGTTTAATTTCAATATATTGACTATGGGAACAAATATTGCATGAAATCCTTACAGCATTATTATTTACTTTTGTGTGCATCACAAAATAAAGGAATATATGGTAATTTTGTAGCGGCCCCATATTGTCAGTGCTACATGAACGACTAATATTTATGGTGTAAATGGCTATATGGGGAATTTTTCTGCTTGGTGGAGGTCTGTGCTCTCAGAGAGCTTTTCTAGTTTTATTTGTGATCCTCATCCTTAAATCTGCTGCATCCTGGTAACCCTGCCAGGGTTTGGTCCTGTTGGGCCACAACCGGACCTCTCTGACCCACTTCACTACTCTGCTTTCCAGATCTGTCTCAGCTGACACGTCTACAGAAATAACCGTAACCAGGACATGATGAGTTTTAGTTTACATTGTTTGTATTTTTTGTATTTTTATCGCATGCACCTTCATCGCCATAACAAATTCCTCATATGTGTAAAATCGTACCTGGCAATAAAGTCTATTCTGATTCTGATTAAGAGACAAGACAGGAGTGATTAAGGGAAGATCTGGTGAAGCTGCAGGCTGGAGATGAATTCAGCTGTTCCAATTCCTCCACCGACCGCTAGAGGCTGCGGTTCCTCTACTGACCGCCAGAGGCTGCAGTTCCTCTACTGACCGCTAGATGCTGCAGTTCCTCTACCGACCACTAGAGGCTGCAGTTCCTCTACCAGGACAGCACGTTCCTCATCATGGAGGATTTAACCCCAGAAAGAGGGAATTAAGAGTTTTCTTTGACTGTATCACTGAACAATCAGCTCCTTCAAGGTCCTGATCTCACAAACAAACTCTTGCTGGAGTTCTGACAGAAGGTCCAGTTGGTTTGATGGAGGACACAGACGCCATGTTTGACCAAGTAAAAGAGCCAGAAGAAGATTCAGATCTGCTGTGGTTCCTATGGTGGTGGAGGATCTCAGTCTTCTTCTGAGAACTGGTGAGTTCAAGGAACATCAGAGCTTTCTGTTATCAGCTCCTGGTTTAATTCTAGAAGTTTCCATCAAAGCTGAAGAGAAACTATTCTGAGAATCTGAGAACGCAACTCTTTTAAATGAAGCTCACATTTATGAATCCTTTTTCTAGTTTTCCCGAAACACTCTTCACCAAGAGAAATGAGAAGAGAAAGAGTCGACACCGAGACAAGAACACAGAGATCAGTGTTGTCGATGTGCAAAATTAAACTTTATTTCTGGAACAACCTTTACAAACCTGCTACAATCAGTTGGTGTCAAATCTGAACTACGATCAAACTTCAGCTGGTCGGAGCTTCATCAGGCTCCTCAGCAGCAGGACGGTTAGATCCAAACGTCTGGTGTTAGGGTTAGGGTTTGTTTGGACGTCCAACAGCTACTCTTCAGGAACAGCTCCACTCCATCTGGATGATTGACACTTCTGTGGAATCTTCACACCCAATAGAATCACAAAATCATCCAACCATAACGAGCCAAAAGGTGAACGACCGCTGAAAACAGCAGCAACCTCCAGAACCTCCAGAACCTAAATGATGGTGAGACTGAGGTCCTTGAGAGTTTCGGCTGGACGTCAGCCCTCCTGCAGGACTCATCCTTTCATCTTCTCCTGGCTGAGTTTAAAGCTGAGCTCTGCTTCTGTCTCAGTGTCTTCTGTCCTCTTTACATGACAGCGCCAACTACCGTCACATGACGGCGCCGACCCTCGTCACATGACAGCGCCAACTACCGTCACGACAGTGCCGACCCTCCTCACATGACAGTGCCGACTACCGTCACATGACGGCGCCCACCCTTGTCACATGACGGCCCCTATTTCCCTAAGCCCCCGTCACATGAAAATGAAATGAAAATGAAATGAATGAAATGAAAAATACTTTATTTATCCCATAAAGGGAAATTCAATACTACAATTTGCAGCCACCTTGCGGCGCATTCTAGAACGGCGCCGACCGTCATGGAGTGACCTGAAGATGACAGGATGTGATTTAGTGGCACCAAAATGTGAAAACCAGCATCTGTAATCAAACTGGTCTGTGGTTCCATGACGTCATCAGCTCTTTAACCAGCAGAACCGGTTCCAGGTCACATAAACCCAACCAGTTAAATATTAAAGTCAAATTTGGTCTTCTGTATTTTCTTTTTAAATATTTGAAAAATAAGGAAATTTGGGGTTTTTTGATTCTGAATAACTCATATTTTCATTGTCTGATTTATGATTATCAAATAAAAATGGAAAGAAGGATTGATGCACTGATGACCCAGTCTGAGGACAGGTTGACCCGGTCTCAGGGCTGGTTGATCTGGTCTCAGGGTCGGTTGACCCGGTCTCAGGGCTGGTTGATCTGGTCTCAGGGCTGGTTGACCCAGTCTCAGGGCTGGTTGATCTGGTCTCAGGACCGGCTGACCCGGTCTCAGGACCGGCTGACCCGGTCTCAGGACCGGTTGACCCGGTCTCAGGGTCGGTTGATCTGGTCTCAGGACTGGTTGACCCGGTCTCAGGGCCGGTGGACCCGGTCTCAGGGCTGGTTGATCTGGTCTCAGGACTGGTTGACCCGGTCTCAGGACCGGTTGACCCGGTCTCAGGACTGGAACCCGGCATCTGCATGGACTCTCATGTGCCACTCCAAACCACTGTAGTCACTAAAACTTTCCAGGCAGGTTTTGCAGGAGTGAATCTTTTCTCCTGAGTGAGTTTTGGTGTGGGCCAACAGATTATAACTCTGACTGAAGCGTTTGCCGCAGGTCTGGCAGGGGTACGGCTTCTCGCCGGTGTGGGTCCTCATGTGCTTCAACAGGCCTCCGTTGTCACTGAAACATTTCTCACAGAGCTTGCAGGAGTACGGTCTCTCACCGGTGTGAGTCCTCATGTGCTTCAGCAGACTACAACTCTGACTGAAACTCTTCCCACAGGTCTGGCAGGGGTACGGCTTCTCGCCGGTGTGGGTCCTCATGTGCTTCAGCAGCCCCCCGTTATCACTGAAACACTTGTTGCAGGCTTTGCAGGGAAACGGCTTCTCACCTGTGTGAGTTTTAATGTGCACCAGCAGGTTGTAGCTCTGGCTGAAACTTTTACCACATGTTTGGCAGGAATGAGGCTTCTCACCTGTGTGAGTTGTCATGTGCTTGAACAAATTACAACTCTGACTGAAACTCTTCCCACAGGTCTGGCAGGGGTACGGCCTCTCGCCCGTGTGGGTCCTGTAATGGACTTTCATTTTTGAGTTATTCTTAAAAGCTTTCCCACACACTTCACATTTCACAGACCTGTCACCTGCGTCGGTGCTGCACAGACTCTGATTGGTGGAGGCGTGTTCATAGGTGGGCGTCACCTTGAAGGGATCAGTCTCCTCCTTGATAACCAGCTGCAGCTCCTCCTGGCTGCTGCACAGTTCCTCCTGTTCCTCCTTGATCTGGAGATGTTCTGGTTCTTCCTGATCCAGAACCCAGTTCTCCAGTTTGCAGAGCTGCTGGTCCGTCTGAACGTCCTCCTCTTTACAGACGTGAGGCTGCAGGAGCTCTAGAGGGACAAAACAACACCAGAGAAAAGTATTAATGCAGCCATTAATGAACACCAAAGCCCCGCCCACCAGAACCTTTAATTACAACTGTGATCAACATACAAGACAAGAAGCTTCGTCCTGATATTCATGTCAGGGGTCAACCAATAATGTCACGCTTGTCATGTTAAGTTGACAGTAGAATAACACTCAATTGGTTTGGTTTTTTACTTCTAAAATTATTACTTCTATTTTTTTTTAATCTTGTCATATATGCTTTACTGTAATTAAGAATATATTGTTTAAAAAACAAGTACTTAAAACATATTTGTTTATTTTAAATGACCTCTCACGGCCCACGCGCAGTACCAGGACGGCCCACTAGGGGGCCGCGGCCCACACTTTGGGAATCGCTGTATTAATGTAGAAATGTTATCGTTTCTGAAACTTGGCTTTGAGCATCAGCTGATAACGAGCTTCGTCATGTCAGAGGTCCAAAACGTCCGCGGTGAAGCTTCTGTCCAGTCAGAGTCCAGCAGCTCCAGCAGAGCAGTTTTCTGTGACCAGTCGACTCCACAGTGACACCAAGTGTTCATGGGATGTTGGTGCAGCTTTAAAAGCTTTTTTCTGGGAATTTCTCTTTCCTACAGCGTAGAGCAACAACGTAGAGCAACAGTGTCGAGCAGCTACATAGAGTAAGAATATAGAGCAGCAACATAGAGTTCCCGCATAGAGCGGCAACATAGAGCAACATTGTAGAGCAGCAACGTATAGCAACACTGTTGAGCAGTGACTTCGAGCAACATTCTAGAGCAGCAACAGCATAGAGAAGCAACACAGTGCGGTGATGTAGAGCAACAGTATAGAACAAATACATAGAGCAGAAACGCAGAGTGGTGATGTAGAGCAACAGTATAGAACAGTAACATAGAGCAGAAACGCAGAGTGGTAAAGTAGAGCAACAGCCTTGTGCAGCTACATAGAGCAACGTTGTAGAGGAGCAACATAGAGCATTAACATAGAGTGGCAATGTAGAGCAACAATGTAGAACAGCTACACAGAGTTAACACGTAGAGCAACAACGTAGAGCAGCAATGTAGAGCAACCACATAATGAATGAATGAATGTTTATTTTGAACCTTTCTCATAAAATAACACAAAATTATACATTAAAAGAAAATCAAAAGTTAAAACAAAAGCAACACAAATATACAATAATATATTAAAAGAAAATCAAAAGTTAAAACAAAAGTAAAACAATTCCAATACACCAGTTCGAAAAGGAGTAGAATGAAGCCTAAGCTTATCTGGTTCTACCCCTATTTATGCCATTTAGAAATTACGTCTAATGCCAAGTTACAAGCATAAAGTTTTTTCATAAAGTTTTATAAAGTAGTAACATAGAGCAGAAACGCAGAGTGGTGATGTAGAGCAACAGCCTTGTGCAGCTACATAGAGCAACGTTGTAGAGGAGCAACATAGAGCAGTAACGTAGAGTGGCAATGTAGAGCTAGAGCAACAATGTAGAACAGCTACACAGAGTTAACACGTAGAGCAGCAATGTAGAGCAACCACATAAAGTAGTAACATAGAGCAGTAACACAGAGTGGTGATGTAGAGCAACAGCATAGAACAGCAGCGTAGAGCAACTAGGGATGGGCATTCGGTGAAGATTTATTCTTCGATCGTCGGGAGAATTAATGATTAATAATCGATTAATCATTAACATTTTTATATTGAAAACTATCACAAATATTCTCGATATCGACGATATATGACGTTTGTTTTCCCCTTTGGCCTGGTTGCTATGGCCCACGCATGCCCAGATGTGTTCAGTGGCCCGGATATTTGTGGTCGAGAATAACGTGACATTTCCTGTTTCTTTTCTTTAAAAAAAAAAAAACGATAATAAAAGAAGAGATATCGAGGAGACTACTTAACAAGGACAATTTATATCAAGGCGCCAGTATTACAGGCTTTTTGTATCTTAAAAAGATGCGCTTGTTGTGTGCTCGATGCGCACTGCAGCTCTGGTCCGTGCTAACACCGAGTTGAGGCTAGGCTAAGCTAGGCTGATGATGAACCGCTTCCACCGTCCTTTACAAGGCTTGGATGCGCGTTGTTCAAGTGATACATCATTGTCGTTGTCTATTAATTGTATTTGTAATTTGCATTGCGGTGATTGCAGTACACTTGGTCATTTTCTAAACCAAAATGTATGGAAGTAAATCTGTGCCATCTGCTTTTGAATTTGAATTTACTATGAATTATGAAACCGACTTTGAATTTATGAAGCTGAATATTCGGTTTTTAAAAATTCAATGAAAAAAAATTCAATGTAAAAAAATTCAATGAAATAAAATTCAATGTAAAAAAATTCAATGAAAAAAAAATTCAATGTAAAAAAATTCAATGAAAAAAAATTCAATGTGAAAAAGATTCAATGTCAAAAAAAATTCGACTGCAAAAATTCGAATTCAGAATCAAACTGCCAACATCCGGGCAACTAAGGAGAAAGCAATCGATTCCTGGCTCGATCATGCATTGTCCAGCCAATCACATTATGCCAGATTGGTCATGTGACAGGAACCGAAGATGCCGGTAAGTGTGTTTACTTTTCTGCTATGTCTCTTGGTTAAATGTTGCACTAAGCATCATTTTACTCATGATTCTGATAGAGTATGTGTCATTTAACGATAATATATGATCTACACCGTATTAATTATCTTGACATCGGCGCTAAATCGAGTGCGCACGCGCGTTCGTCGGAGCAACCAAGCGCCTCTTTTGGCTCAAATACGGGACGTCCCGACTAATAACGCCTACGGCCAAGAGCACGCGCTACCATGATACTGTTACCATGGGGACAGCAGAGACACAGCAGAGCGTGTCTGCTGGAATTTCGACATCAGCTGAGCCGCTAGCTAAATCCACCCCCCACCCCAGTCGCCGTCCTCTCCCCCTCTTAATACATCCATGCATCTCCCTGACGAACCAAAGTTCTGAGAGAAATCCTGGCACCTGTTGACCAAATGCCACCCGAAACAAACATACAGGGGTACTTTAAAGTCCTCTTTTTTTTTTTTTGGCCAGTCTATCCCAACCCATCATTGTTATGCTTTACAGTTTATTTTCTTTCTATTTTCTTTGATGGCAGGGCAGTCGAGTTGAAGACATTTTCAGATCAGCCCGTCATCTAATAGGCCTGCTCAACACGCAGGTCTCAAATCAATACTCAAGGGTTAGGGTTTCACTTAATTCTTCTACTTATGGCTAATCACTATTATACGTTGTACATGCTGGTGACATATTCTTGGGTTCAATTTTGCAGAGAACAAAGAGAGACAGATTCAGTGCAGATGGAAATGACCAGGTGAAAAGAAGTTATCAAATTGAGTCATTACATACACATATTTTGATACTGTTGAATTGTACATGGAAGAAATCAGTGTTTTACTTTTGCAACAATTAAGTTTCCTTACAATATTGCTGTCTGCTAAGTCTATCATAGTAAACCCTTGAGGAAAGCATCCAATGTTTTTTTTTTCTCTTTTCAGTTAATGTGTAGCCTACATATTCAAAGACATGTTTCAATGCTAATGTTAAATGTGGAGATGAAGTGAAAAGATTATAAAGGGATTTTTCATATGTAATTACCAAAAACAGATTATACTTTTTCTTGTTTCTTTATTCTATATAGATCCTTTCCAGGTATATTTTCAAGAGGCAGAGGAAAGAGGCGCCTTCCAGCAGCAAGCCCTGTCCTTGCTAAGAGGCCCAAAACATTTGATCTGACCTTTTATTTGTTGCCAAAAAAATATGAAAAAACTCCAAAAGAGCCAGAACAAATAGCACATCTCCAGGCAGGACTTGGCCGCAGGACTGTTCATTTAGATGAGAGCTTCACACATGAACAGGTAATAACATTCAATCAATTTTTGAATTATATAGTATTTATTGCCATTTTATGATTTATTTGAGCTTTGTTTTCTGATTTAATTGAGAAAGTGTGACCCTTTTTTGGGAAATGAAATTGTATTCATTTTCTGTATAGTTATGTGATGTCCTCAAAGTCCTTTTTCCAAAACTGGGGACAGTTTCTGGCGGATGGCTACTGTACAAAGCATCAGGTGAGTCAACATAAGTGGGTTAGTGTTGACTATTGCATCAAAAACTACATTTACAGCAGCAAACCTCTCATTATGCAGTGCACATTGATAAATTATGGTAGTAGTAATTGTAGTAGTCATTTATGAATATTTATTGTTAAGTCAGTCTATGGCTAGTAATTTGTACTGTGTCACACCTACCTGCAAATTATCCACTGCAAACTAGTAATGTATGAAATTCTAGAAATTCTAGACCTCTCTTGCTTTAGTTGACTAGGGTGGTGTTGAGTTATTTTTGCCTAACAGCTAGATGCAATCTTTATTTTGGAAACTATTGAAAGTCTGTGACCCAAATTGAACAGTAGATTGCATTTTGAAAATAATTATCTTTAACTTGAAGTACATGCCTCCTCATGCATGGAAAGGTATCCATTTCCTTTTTTGTTCTTTATATAATTAGTAGTGTTGGACAGTTGTAACACAAAAACATTTCTGAAAGTAGGGGAACAAATGAAGTGATGCATGAAACCACTGCATCCAGAACTCCCACAGCTGGTCCAGATAGTTAGTGCTGTTTGGGCTAAGCTGTTGCATTGTAAAGTTATAGAGAATACAGAGTTATTTAAATGTTAAAAAGTTTTATTTCTGTCTTGTCAGTAAAAATATAATGAGACAAAAAAATGATTCTTTTTTTTTACATTAGTCTGGTTGACCATCAGTGACCCCATCAAATCGATAATGGAATGTGCTGGCAGCTTTTTACGTGCACATGAAATGGAGAATCCGGTTGTTCTAAGCATGGACATCAGAAAACTCCCTGCTGAGCAGGACATGGCACTTATATCCTTTTATAAGCAACGTGATTTGGAATTGGGACGACCCCTGATCTGCAAACTTGAAGGTAGCTCCATTTACAAGTTAGTTGTCCAAAAGCTTTATTTTTATTATCTTTATCTTTACCCTTTCAAACCTTTGTGTTACAGGCGATACTGCCATTAGACAGGGTGTGAATCGTTTTTTTTTTTCTCAACACGCATGGAGAAGCTGAGGTCAGGGTTTTGCATCAATTTTGGTATGTATGTAGTCCATAAAAGGCAATGACTATTTCCAGATTTATATTTTTAATATTTTGGTTACAAAGGTTTATAGTAAAGTTCAAAGGGTTCTCTAATGTCTGTTGTATTGATGATATATTGAGTGTAGTCCATCCAGTATTTTCTGACAATCAATCCCTGTCAAATCCATATCTGTTGGAAAGTAACAGCAAGATTAACTTTTATGTTTCTGCACCACAGAAGGAGGCCTACTACTTTATTGTTTGTAATTCCAATTTTTTAATATTTTAACAGCAAATTCAAACGTAACGCGGCTTTTTGATGGAGAGCCTGGTCATTTCGTCCCTTCAGCCTCTCACTTTCTTCTTGAAAGTGATTTGTTCATTGTGGCGGGGAGAATGATAGGCCACTCCTTTCTTCATGGGGGGCCACGCCTGCAGGGACTCAGTCCTGCTGTTGTGCATGTACTGCTTGGTGGAAGTCCAGACACTGCAACTGTGAGACTGGAGGACTGTCCAGACCTGGACATCAGAAACACCATTAAACTGGTATGATTGATTGAAAAGCCAGAAATATGGGTGGGGGGGTTATTGTGCATCCATTATCCTTGTTGACTCACTCATATTTTTACAGATTATTGTCTTAAAGCTCAAAAGGGGATCCATACTCTCTGAAAAAGACAAACAAAGTGTCCAGGAGCTGGCGTTTGCTTGGGACCTCCCTTTTCTCACTGAAAACAACAGAAGGTGGCTCTTTGAGAAGCTGCTGATCCATGCTGTGAGTGAAAATATAAAGTCTGTCAAAATATAAGTAACAGTTTGCATTTGAGGAGTGATATTTTGTCTATAAATACACACTGCTAATTTCTAATAGCACGTCTGTCAAAATGCTGCAGTTTTGCCACATTAATCTGTGCTCATCTGAAATTAGAAATTATAATTGAAAAAACTTGAAAAATTATTTTGAAATTTTTATTTCTAAAACCATAAAATATTGGACAACAGTTCAGTTATATCCTTTTTTTCATTCACCACTAATTTCTTAAAATGTATATATTCTTTAACTATTTCTGTAGTCTCTCTTTGTCTCTTTACTATTTGCAGGTTTTAGGACATGTCATGAGGCAGCTAAAACAACTCAGACGAGGTCTTAAGGAGACCCCAATGTGGGAACTTGCCACCCAAAGACCTGACACTGTTGACTTGCTCTTTCCACGAGAGATAACGAGCAATATCAGTGCTGAGGTTGATTTTAGTAACTATTGTCATAAGATGTTGTATCCGTAGTAAATATGCCCAGACATGGACAGCATCCATTACTGTTTGCCAATGCCACAGAATCAAAAGGTACCAGTCTTTCTTATACCATTTTTAATTTAGGTACTTCTTCAGCAGATAAAGTGGCCAGTTGAAGAAGACAGTGATGATGACGACTTTTCAGCAGAGAGCAAATCTCGCCTCTCTGGCTATCTACGGCAGTTCATAACAAATGGTAGGTTTACTTGACACTGTTGATTATGCCATTCTTCTTGACAGGCGTTTCAGGAAAGGCTCTGCAGTGGTCCTCCTACCTCAGTGAGAGATGTTTTTCTGTAACACTTGGTTCTTTAAGTTCTGATCCTGCTCCTCTTATCTGTGGGCTTCCTCAGGGTTCAGTGCTGGGGCTGATACTGTTTGCTGTTTACATTCTCCCACTTGGTCATTTCATCAGCAGCTTCCCAGGTGTCACCTATCAGTGTTATGCTGATGCCATCCAGCTTCACTTCTCTTTTGGCCCTTTTCCATTAGTACTTACTCGGCGTGGCTCGACTCGGCTCCACTTTGGAGGTTTTCCACCAGATCATAGTACCAGCTCTGCCCTCCTTTTTTTTGTACCTACTTGTCTGGGGTTCTATCCGGGCTGAATCGGGCCGAAAATACGTTACCACGCCGCAGGCCACTGATTGGCCAGAGAGCAACGACACGGATGAGCCTTACAAGCGATTCCTCCACACCATATTTAAAACTCGGCAACAACAAACAGCGATTTTACTTTACCTGCAGTTTACCTGATCTCCTCCTGTTTTTCCTCAGTTTCTGTTGTTGTGTGTGACTCCTGAATAACTATTTAATTATAATTTATTTATTCATCTGTTTATTTTTGCAGATCCTAATTTTTCGTTTACAACTCTTGTGAAGTGCTCTGGTGATTTTAAGAATGCTATACAAATGATTAGTTCGCATAGCCCAAGGACAGACAAGATCCTTTTATTTCAGTTGTTAATTGTATAGTTGTCTCTTTATCCTGATCATTAACCATCATCCATTTTCTATCTGCCCCATAGCAACACCAACTGAACTGACCAGCCTCATTCAGTTCTGGACTGGATGGGAGGTTCTTCCGCAGAGCCTTACAGTACAAGTGGTCATCGGCAGATATCCCTCATCTTCCACGTGTTTCGAGACCCTCAAAATCCCAGGCCATTACAAAGATTACTGTTCTTTTAAGAACGACCTCCTTGCCAGTATTGGCACTTGGCACACCGGATTTGGCCTTGTGTGACTTAAATGTGTGTTCACACTCATGTTCACAGTAAAATGTTACCATATTTGATGAGTTTAATGTATATGAACATTACAGTTTGGTTTCAGGAGTTGGCTGTTCAACAATAAAATAAATAAAAGACATGTTGACTCAGACCAATTCTCTGATCAGCAGTCTTACATGTTCAGAAATTGTTCACAAAATTGGACAGTGGCGATGTAAAGATCAGTGCCAAAGGACTGAGATGCAGCTCTTGGATTGATTGAAGATTGCAGTGATGCCATTTGGGTTTCCGTCAGTGGACATGCAATTTCTGGAACGACAACACTACAATTGTTCTCGCTAGGAAGTCCACTGTTTTCCCATTTAGATTGCCATGACCTAAACATAGAGGGTACATTTAGTTGCATGCAGAAACAGCAGGCACACATGTAAACTTGCAGAGTACTCTGTGGTCTTATCTTCTAATTCAAATCACATCAAACATGATTTCTTCAATACATTGAAGAGGTTCCTTTGGCCAAGAAATTTATCCTTTTAAAGCAGGGGTGTCCAAAGTCACCCCTGTTCTAAAGAATAAATCACAAATAAAGGATTATCTTATCTTATCTTATCTTATCTTATAAAAGTTAAAAAAAAAATAGGAGGTGAGGATGAAAAGAAGAAAATCCCACTGGTGCAGATCTGCCGATTAACCCTTTAAAAAAAAAAAAAAAAGATCCATTCAAATATCATAAGTGAGTACCTCCATATTATCTGGTGCCGGAACTGGATGCTGTGTGCGACCCAACTCCCACAGCTGGTTTGGGGTCATGTTGCTCTCTGTAAGTAATGCAATATCTTTAGTTCTGACCCAGATACACAAATATAAATATATTGGGCTGAATGAAAGTATAACTCATCAGAAAATATGGACATCAAGTTAAAACTGTGAAATGACATGTAAAGACATGCAAAACAGCACCATGTTTAGGACGTTAAGGTTTATTGAAAATATGGAAAATGCTGGGGTTTTTAGTCAAAGAGAAGCTGCAGTTTGACTGTTGTGCTGGTGGCGGCGAGTGGGGGGGGGGGTCAGACATCAAGCAGAGACGCTCTGCTGTCACCATGGTAACAGTATCATGGTAGCGCGTGCTCTTGGCCGTAGGCGTTATTAGTCGGGACGTCCCGTATTTGAGCCAAAAGAGGCGCTTGGTTGCTCCGACGAACGTGCGCGCGCACTCGATTTAGCGCCGATGTCAAGATAATTAATACGGTGTAGATCATATATTATCGTTAAATGATACATACTCTATCAGAATCATGAGTAAAATGATGCTTAGTGCAACATTTAACCAAGAGACATAGCAGAAAAGTAAACACACTTACCGGCATCTTCGGTTCCTGTCACATGACCAATCTGGCATAATGTGATTGGCTGGACAATGCATGATCGAGCCAGGAATCGATTGCTTTCTCCTTAGTTGCCCGGATGTTGGAAGTTTGATTCTGAATTCGAATTTTTGCAGTCGAATTTTTTTTTACATTGAATTTTTTTTCATTGAATTTTTTTACATTGAATTTTTTTTCATTGAATTTTTTTTACATTGAATTCTATTTCATTGAATTTTTTTACATTTAATTTTTTTTCATTGAATTTTTAAAAACCGAATAATCAGCTTCATAAATTCAAAGTCGGTTTCATAATTCATAGTAAATTCAAATTCAAAAGCAGATGGCACAGATTTACTTCCATAAAAATGGTCCCACGCCACACTTCGCCGCGACCGCTTCATGATTAGGCGAGGACCTACAGAAGCTTGCATGTAACAACTGAGGCCAGCCAGGGTAGGGTGATGGTGAAATGTTGCCCCCGGGTGGCACAGCGAAATGCATCGCATTGTTGGCGGACGTGCACTGATTCACTGATACATTCGGATTGTTAAAAAACTGAATATCCTTGTGCAACTTGGACAATAATGACCATTAAAGGGGTGATTTTATGCATTTTTCCTACAGGTTTTTGGTTTTAACCGATTCCTTTTTTTAGACACAATATCTCCAGCCTTGGAGAACACCCTTTCACTTGGCACAGAGGATGCTGGGCTGCACAAGCAAACCTAATGCATCTAAAATAATGGTATATACAGCTTACCTTATTTGGGCTAATCAAGTCAAAATGTTCCCACATAGGGGAAATCCTCCTCTTCTGAGCTCCATCCTCCTCCTCCAAAATCTACTGTCTCTCTCTCTCTCTTTCTCTCCTAAACTCTGCTAAACTCTCCAAACTCTCCAAACCATAAACTGAACTACCACAAACTATATAAACGCTATCCAGATTCTAGTATCCAAGCTATCCACA
Source organism: Hirundichthys speculiger (assembly GCA_018398805.1). NCBI lineage: Eukaryota > Metazoa > Chordata > Actinopteri > Beloniformes > Exocoetidae > Hirundichthys > Hirundichthys speculiger. The sequence continues at coordinate 73,018 of JAGFBZ010002281.1, read as the reverse complement.
CTCTGAACTGACCGCAACTCGCCTACAAAAACCCACATTTTGAATGGAGCGTGTGGCGTTTATAAAGCTGTCAAACCATATGACAAGATCTGAACCATTTCCCAAAGCAGTCACGTGGTACAGCCGGGCAGCGAAGCTTCGGACGTCATCGCTTTTGGCTCCTCCCCAAACGAAGCAAGCCTCGATACGCGCTTCGCGGACATGCCCCCTCCACTACTCGGACATGCCCCCTCCACTACTCGATACACGCTTTGCGAACAGTGACTGGTTCCCTCCATTACTCGATACACGCTTCCTAGCCTCGGCACGCCGCCGTAACATCACTAGGTATCCGGACCATAACGACTCCAGAACATGATCATGATCAACGGGTCTGGTTCCCTCCATCTCAGCTATGAAGCTCTTTTACTGGAACTAATCTCACCGTCGCTCTGCTGCGATCACATGATCGCTGCCTCTGATTGGCTGCTGATGAACGACTGATCAGTAGCAGTGTTAGGGCTGCAGCGGCAGTGTTAGGGCTGCAGCGGCAGTGTTAGGGCTGCAGCGGCAGTGTTAGCGCTGTAGCGGCAGTGTAAGCGCTGTAGCGGCAGTGTTAGCGCTGTAGCGGCAGTGATAGCGCTGTAGCGGCAGTGTTAGCGCTGTAGCGGCAGTGATAGCGCTGTAGCGGCAGTGTTAGCGCTGTAGCGGCAGTGATAGCGCTGTAGCGGCAGTGTTAGCGCTGTAGCGGCAGTGTTAGCGCTGCAGCGGCAGTGTTAGCGCTGTAGCGGCAGTGTTAGCACTGTAGCAGCAGTGTTAGCGCTGTAGCAGCAGTGTTAGCGCTATAGCAGCAGTGTTAGCGCTGTTGCAGCAGTGTTAGCGCTGTTGCAGCAGTGTTAGCTCTGTTGCAGCAGTGTTAGCGCTGTAGCATTAGTGTTAGCGCTGTAGCATTAGTGTTAGCACTGTAGCATTAGTGTTAGCGCTGTAGCAGCAGTGTTAGCGCTGTAGCAGCAGTGTTAGCGCTGTAGCATTAGTGTTAGCGCTGTAGCAGCAGTGTTCAAACCAACAGCAAACAGCACCAACTTTATTTAACGTCATGACATTTGAAGGAATAACTTGAGGAAAATAAAGATAAATTATTGATCTGTGAGGTTTCTCACTGGTTCAGCTCCTTCTAGTCTCTGAGTCCAGACCAGGGTTCAGGTCTTTGTTCTCCCACAGACAACAGGACTGGTTCTGCTGTTCACTGGTTCAGCTGGTTTTGGGCTGGAGGGGGTCTAGTCAAGCAGCAGGACTAACCAGAGGACACCAGAACTGTTTCTGGACCTCTGGCAGCACCTGGATCATAAACCTACAGGTGACATCACCGGGGGTTTGTCCAGTTCTTTTTCATGCCTACCTCCCTGTCCATGACCCCGACTGTCCTCTGCAGGACATCTGTGAGGAAGGAAGTGGTCTGGTTCTGGTTCTGGTTCGCTTCGGTCACTGTCCTCACGAGTCAGCATGAAGGTTTCAGTCTCCTGCTTCAGAACCATCCTCTCCTCCTCCTGAGCTCCAGAACCTTCCTCAGGTTCCTCCTTTACATCAGCTGGTTCTGGTTCCTCCTGGACCCAGACTCCCTCAGACATCCTGTTGGGTCGGTTCTGGAAGAAGGTCATTAAATTAACGGTGGTTAGTGTGACAAATCTGAGGAAAGACATGACTAATAATAATAATAACAATAATAATGATAATAATAATAATAATGATAATAATAATAATAATAATAATAATAATGATAACAATAACAGTAATAATAATAATGATAATAATAATTGGTGGGGGAGGATGCCAGTCAGACCTGGCAGGCCCAAGCGTGTTGTGAGAGTCTGCTGGGAATGTCTGGCGGAGTCTCCTGTCAGAAGGAGCTTTAACTCACACCTCCTGAAGAACTTCAACCATGTTCCGAGTGAGGCAGGGGACATTGAGTCCGAGTGGGCTATGTTCCGGGCCTCTATTGTTGAGGCGGCCGACCGGAGCTGTGGCCGTAAGGTCGTTGGTGCCTGTCGTGGCGGCAATTCCAGAACCCATTGGTGGACACCAGCAGTGAGGGATGCCGTCAAGCTGAAGAAGGAGTCCTATCAGGCCTTTTTGGCATGTGGGACTCTGGAGGCAGCTGACAGGTATCGGCGGGCTAAGCGGAACGCGGCCTCGGCAGTTGCTGAGGCAAAAACTCGGACATGGGAGGAGTTTGGAGAGGCCATGGAGAACGACTTCCAAATGCCTTCGAAGAGATTCTGGTCCACCATCCAGCATCTCAGGAGGGGGAAGCAGTGCTCCAACTGTATACAGTGGGGATGGGGAGCTGTTGACCTCGACACGGGACGTTGTGGATCGGTGGAGGGAATACTTCGAAGACCTCCTCAATCCCGCCGACACGTCTTCCAATGAAGAAACAGAGTCTGGGGACTCAGGGGTGGACTCTCCTATCTCTGGGGCTGAGGTTGCCAAGGTGGTTAAAAAGCTCCTCGGTGGCAGGGCCCCGGGTGTGGATGAGATCCGCCCGGAGTTCCTCAAGGCTCTGGATGCTGAGGGGCTATCTTGGTTGACACGCCTCTGCAGCATCGCGTGGACGTCGGGGACAGTACCGCTGGATTGGCAGACTGGGGAGGTGGTCCCCCTCTTTAAAAAGGGGGACCAGAGGGTGTGTTCCAACTACAGGGGGATCACACTCCTCAGCCTCCCTGGGAAGGTCTATTCAGGGGTCCTGGAGAGGAGAGTGTTAGGTTCAAACCCCTAACATTCTGCAACAACCTGCACAAAAGACACAGAGACTTGAGTTTCAGTCACTTGCAAGGAGAGTGCTCAGAGTCCCGTTCAGTCACAGGACCCCAACTCACTCTGAAACAGAACTCTGCTCTCCTTACTATTTATTATAATTAGGAACGCCCTAGTTACATAGCCTCACAGCCTCTCAGGGGAGGGGTGAAAAACATGCAAGCACAGGCTGTGGGCACATCCTGTCATACAGCATTATTGCAACACTTCAACGTTTACCACGCAGAGCATAACTTCCTCTTTATCTTCTCCTTATAGGGACGCGATGTCTTTGACCGAGTCAGCTGGGCGTGGTGAGAGAACAGTTGCTACTAACGGCCCAGTTCTCTCACTACGCACTTCTTCTTTTCTTCATCTCGTCCTGAGGCACAATCTTCTTTATATCATACACTTTAGACACCTTATTAATGCACATTACTCATAACAACTTATCATACTACAGGGATTAAGGTGGATATATGAGTCACCTTGACTAAATGAATAACTTATATACAAGTCAGCTCCAACAGAGAGTCCGTCGGATAGTTGAATCTCGGATTGAGGAGGAGCAGTGTGGTTTTCGTCCCGGCCGTGGAACGGTGGACCAGCTCTACGGCCTCTTCAGGGTCTTGGAGGGGGCATGGGAGTTCGCCCAACCAGTCTACATGTGTTTTGTGGACTTGGAGAAGGTGTTCGAAGGTGTTTCCCGTGGGATTCCTGTGGGGGGTGCTTCGGGAGTATGGGGTGCCGGACTCCCTTGTACGGGCTGTCCGGTCCCTGTACGACCGGTGCCAGAGTTTGGTCCGCATTGCCGGCAGTAAGTCGGATTCGTTTCCAGTGAGGGTTGGACTCCGCCAAGGCTGCCCTTTGTCACTGATTCTGTTCATTACTTTTATGGACAGAATTTCTAGGAGCAGTCGAGGTGTTGAGGGGATCCGGTTCGGTGGCCTCAGGATTGGGTCTCTGCTTTTTGCAGATTATGTGGTTCTGTTGGCTTCATCGAGCCGTGATCTACAACTCTCACTGGAGCGATTCACAGCCGGATGTGAAGCGGCTGGGATGAGAATCAGCGCCTCCAAATCCGAGACCACGGTCCTCAGCCGGAAAAGGGTGGAGTGCCCTCTCCGGGTTGGGGATGGGGTCCTTCCCCAAGTGGAGGAGTTTAAGTATCTCGGGATCTTGTTCACGAGTGAGGGAAGGATGGAGCGGGAGATCGACAGACGGATCGGTGCGGCATCTGCAGTGATGCGGGTGCTGCGCCGGTCTGTTGTGGTGAAGAGAGAGCTGAGTCGGAAGGCGAAGCTCTCAATTTACTGGTCGATCTACGTTCCCACCCTCACCTATGGTCATGAGCTTTGGGTAGTGACCGAAAGAACAAGATCGCGGATACAAGCGGCTGAAATGAGCTTCCTTCGCAGGGTGGCCGGGCTCTCCCTTAGAGATAGGGTGAGAAGCTCGGTCATCCGGGAGGGGCTCAGAGTAGAACCGCTGCTCTTCCGCATCGAGAGGAGCCAGATGAGGTGGCTCGGGCATCTGGTTAGGATGCCTCCTGGACGCCTCCCTGGTGAGGTGTTCTGGGCACGTCCCACTGGGAGGAGACCCCGGGGAAGACCCAGGACACGCTGGAGGGACTATGTCTCGCGGCTGGCCTAGGAACGCCTCGGGATCCCCCTAGAGGAGCTGGAAGAAGTGGCCGGGGAGAGGGGGGTCTGGGCCTCCTTACTCCGGCTGATGCCCCCGCGACCCGACCTCGGATAAGTGGAAGAAGACGGTACGGTACGGATAATAATATTAATGATAATAATGATAATAACAGTAATAATAATAATGATAATAATATTAATAATAACAATAACAGTAATACTAATAATAATAATAATAATAATAATAATAATAATAACAATAACAATATAATAATAATAATTATTATTATTATTATTATTATTATTATTATTATTATTATAACAATAACAGTAATAATAATAATAATAATTATAATAATAATAATAATAATAATAATAATAATAATGAATGTCATTCCAGAAAGAGGAGACAAAATTAGCTGAAATTATTGAGGTCAAACCCAAGAAGAAGAAGAGTTTTTTTCTGCTGAAGCTAAAATTGAAGAATTTGTTTTTCAGCATCTTTAAAAAAAAAAAAAAAAAAAAAATCCAGAAGATGATTATCTGAAGAGAAAAGACCAGAACAGATATTTACGGATTTACGTCATTAACACCGAGGCTCCGTCAGCATAATAAAGCCAACGATGACCGCTGGACTCTTTCACAGACAACTGGTGTCATCAACGCTGACAGCTGGACTGGGTCGTAGACTGGACAGGAACCAGGACCTGGACCAGGACCTGGACCAGGACCTGGCCTCCTCCATCCTGACAACTGCTTAAACTTTGCTGCTTTATGTGTCTTTACCTGGTGTAGAAATCATTGACCCCCGTATAGTTGTGACGTCACAGCCAGCGGTGACGTCACAACTGTTTTAGTAAAGGAGTTCGGTTCTTCTTTAATGACTTGGACTGGAGTCTAGATGCTGTGGCAGGACAACGACACTGGTCCAACTGGATAAAAGACCATGATGCAACGCTTCAGGAACGTCTCGTGATTACAGGGGCTCTGAGTCACTGCGGATCGAATATGTTTCGTAGTTACATTAATTATGAGCCACTGGTTATTAAAATAGCTCGGCAGTGAGTTCAGTTCATGGCCCCTTTAATTGTATCTAAAATCAGCTTCTTGTCTCACTGGAGCGTCTTTCCCTGACCAACATGGCGGACGCGCTGACGTATACAGGCAACGCCGACACGGTCAGAGAGGAGTATGGAAACATACCTGTCGGGCAGGTGTGCTGCTGAACCACTGATCCTCCTGTGGTGGGTCCATACCTGCGGGGTGGTCGTGTGTCTGGTCTCAGGTGATGGTCCGTTCATCATCGAGCTCCTCCTCGAACTGGACCGCGGTTTCCGTTTTCAAACTGTCTATTCGGCAGCGCGCAGCTCCCAGATGAACCCTCAGAGACTGAGCTGACTTCAGGACAGTTTCTGAAGATCCTGATTCTGTTCAGACACGAGGAAGAGAAGATCTGGATCTGAATCTGGACCAGCAGCCCAGAACCCGGAAACAGCTGCTGGTCGCTTCTTCATTCCGGACAAACGAGGAGCGAAGGACGCTGCTGCCGCCTAGTGGACGGAAATAACAGTTACATAATATAATATAATATAATATAATATAATATAATATACAAATATAATATGATCTAATCTAATCTAATCTAATCAAATATAATATAACATATAATATATATATATAATATAATATAATATAATATATAATATAATATAATATAATATAATATAATATAATATATTGTTATATTTATAATGGATCTTCTCCTGTGAAGTCCTGCTGCTGTGATGATCCAGTCTGTGGTTCAGCATCGTCCTGCTGATGGAAGCTCTTCTCTGACAGAGTGAGACGTTGACTGGATAGAGCAGATGTTGCTCTGGAACCTCTATGTTCTCTTCAGCATTGATGGAGCCTTTCCAGATGTTCCAGCTGTTCCATAGACACTAATAAACCATCAGAGATGCAGCTGTTGAACTGTCGGCCTCCATGGTTGGTTCATCTGACCTCAGACCAGTTTTCATTGATCCTCAGACCTTCTTAGATGATCTTTGGTCCAGAGGAGACGCAGGTGTTTCTGACTGACAGCAGGTGTCGCTGATGCCCACCTGTCCGCTGATAACACACCTGAGCATCATTAATGTTTTTTCAAGAGAATGTGTTTAGTTGTGTTAAATATAATTTCTGATGTCACCATGAAAACAGGTTTCCTCTGCAAGTGTCCACCAGCTGTTCTGTGACGACACTTGAAATGAAGACGTCTGGACACATTTGATCTCTTATTTTTTCAGAGCAGATCATTTTAGAATGTAAATAATAGGATGTGTTTCATTTCTAATTAATCTCAACTGAATTTACTCTTCAGACATCAGTTAGTTAAAAAGCTGAGCAGAGTCATCGTCTCCTCTGTCCTGTAACTTCACACCGAGACAAACAAGGAGACAAGGACACAGAGGTCCTGATGGTTGTCTAGACACGTCCTCCAGACCAACCTGCTTTTTGGGTCAAAACAAATATTTTTTTGCCTGGAGTCAAATACGTTTAATGGAGTGAGTGAAGATGACTTGTCAGATCTGATTCCTTTAAAAGATTTGAGGTAAAACAAATAACTTCAGATCCAATGAGATCTTCACTCCATCCCTACTCCGCCCCTGCTCCATCCCTGCTCCGCCCCTGCTGGACCCCTACTCCGTCCCTGCTCCGCCCCTGCTCCATCCCTGCTCCGCCCCTGCTGGACCCCTACTCCGTCCCTGCTCCGCCCCTGCTGGACTCCTACTCCATCCCTGCTCCGCCCCTGCTGGACCCCTACTCCGTCCCTGCTCCGCCCCTGCTGGACCCCTACTCAGCCCCTGCTACTTCCCTGCTCCCCTGCTCCCCCCCTGCTCATCCCCGCTCCGTCCCCGCTCCACCCCTGCTGGACCCCTACTCCGCCCCTACTCCGTCCCCGTTCCGCCCCTACTCCGCCCCTACTTCGTCCCCGCTCCACCCCTGCTCCATCCCTGCTACTTCACTGCTCCTAACCCTAACCCTGACCAATCAGAGGCCTCCTTTCCCTCCTCTCTGCAGCACTGACTGTGGTCACCTACAGTTTTGGGGAGGAGCACCGGAGTGTCTGGGATGGTGGGGGGGGGGGGGGGGGGGGGGGGGGCATCTCTGTGTTATCTGTGTCACACATTGTAGTGGAGATCTTTAGATGTAGGGCTAGTTCTGTTATTTATCACCGTGTCCACATCGTGTGTGACGGCCAGATCACCACTTGAGGCCACTGTCTTCAGAGTAGGCAATAAAGAGGCAGGTGATTCGGGTCTGGTGAATTTATTCTCCCAACTTGCAGGCAATGAGGTCATTTGTTTGTATGTGTGTGTGGTTTTCTACAGCAAGAAATAATACAGAAAGAATAAAGAAATTAAGCTACTAATATAATAAACAAATAAAGAAATACAGAAAGCAATGCCTCCATTTGCTGCTTATTTCCACCATCATGCATTAAACACACTTCACCTTAATAAAACACATTAACCCACCTACGAATAACATGTGGGAATATTTACCTAACACTCACTGTTAACATCACTACCGATCACAATCAATAACAACATGACACATGAAATGACGTCGATTCGACCAGAAGGAGGTGAGCTAACTGCTACAACTAGCTTAAGCAGGTGAACACATGTGGCGAATGTTAAGTTAAATGTTAAGGTCTGTGGCTCCCACAATATAAACATCAATATACACACAGATACTCACTTTTCATCTACGCACAGACCACATGCCGTGATGTTAATTAGCTGTTCGACCGTAAGCTCACTCTCACTCTCCCGACTCACCGGAGCACACACCCTTTCTATCTACTTTCCGTCAATTACACTTTCCGCCCAGCAGGGGGACGCGCTCCCCATGAGCAGAATAACACCACACAAGAACACTATAAAGGAACATCATATTAACATAATACCAATAACTTTGGGGCCTTTTCTACAGCCGCCCCCAAATGTATGTAATACATTTGTTCCACAAAAAAGGCAACAAAGTCTATAGTTGAGATGAAGACGGAGGAGTAGAACTGTCCTCATCTTCTCCAGATGCAAGCGCAGGGAGGACAACCAGCCTGGCAACTGGCCGTGTGTAGACTCGATCCTTCACCTTCACATCCACTGACCGGACATGTCCATCAGGGCTTGGATGAGTCTTGATCACTCTTCCTATGGGCCACATGGCTCTGGGAAGTTGTGGATCAGCGATCATCACCACACAATCTTGATCAATGTCAACGGGTGACACCTGCCACTTCTGGTGAGCTTGAAGACTCGGAACATAGAGCCGGATGAAACGGGCCCAGAAATGGTCAGCCAGGACTTGGGAGTGTTTCCAACGGCGGCGACTGATGAGCTCATGCTCTGGGTAGACGACCTGAGGTAATGATCCATCCGGCCGCCCCATCAGAAGAACATTAGGAGTTACTGGGTCTGGGTCGCTGGCATCAGAGGACACATATCCCAGGGGCTTGCTGTTGAGTATCCCTTCCACCTCGGTAAGTACTGTACGGAGCACTTCTTCTGTGACAGGTTGTGCACCCACGATGACATAGAGAGCACTCTTGACAGAGTGGATCTCCCTCTCCCACACGCCGCCGAAGTGGGGGGCTGCTGGCGGGTTAAAGTGGAAGGCGATTTTCTGTGGTGCAAGGTGCTCCTGTAAGGCAGCAGAGATCTCAGCGAAGGTCTCTCGGAGCTCTCTCTCTCCACCTTTGAAATTTGTCCCCTGATCTGAGAACAGCTCTGCTGGTGTTCCTCTCCGGGCGATGAACCGACGCAGAGCCATCAAAAAGGAGTCCGTATCAATGGCGGTCAGGAGGTTCAGATGGACGGCCCTGGTGGTAAGGCACTTGAAGATGATACCCCATCTTTTTTCCCGCCGCCTGCCCACCTTGACTTCAAAGGGCCCGAAGCAGTCCATCCCAGTTGAATAGAAGGCGGGCTTAAACAAACGCAGACGAGCTGTTGGAAGGTCTGCCATCTTTGGTACAGCTGGTCTAGCTCTCCAGCAGCGACAGTCAGCGCAGCTGTACTGGTGGCGACGAACCGCCTCCCGCCCTCGCAGGATCCAAAAACAGCGACGAAGCTCCACAAACACCCGTTCTGGACCTGGGTGATGGAGCTGATTGTCAAAGTCCTGGATAAGAAGCTTGGTAGCTGGATGGCTTGGGTCAAGGATGACTGGATGAAGAGCGGTTGCCTCTAAGTCCTCTGATCTACGGAGACGTCCTCCCACACGGATGAGCCCTCCACTTTCATCCAACTCCGGAGACAAAGTAAGAAGTCGGCTGCTTCTTAGGACTGGCTTCCCTGCTGTCAATAGGCTGTGTTCTTGTGGGAAACTATCCAGCTGAGCTCTATGAAGGATCAACCGCTCAGCCTGGCGATAATCCTCAGCTTTTAGAGCCTTTAGAGTCTGCCGCCCCGTGCAACTCCCGTGCTGTCGCCTCTAGCAGTTCCCTCCAGGAGGTGTACTGGTTAAGGTCTGATAAAGGCTGACTCGATGCAACTGCATTGACTCCACAGAAGACAGACTTGCGCAGCTCTGAGGTGTCTTGGGCTTGGTCAGCTGAGGGGTCCTCAGGCCACGAATCTGGACCCTGCAGGAGAAAAGAGGGTCCCTGACTCCATCTATTGGGCTCAACCAGCTCCCTCAGCCTCTTTCCCCTGGTCACATCATCAGCAGGGTTCCTCGCTGAATCGACATATCTCCACACATCACCGCCAGTCAGCTCCTGAATCTCACTCACACGGGTGCCGACAAAGACCTTAAATCGGCAGGACTCTGATTTCAACCAGGTCAACACAGTCGTCGAGTCGGACCACAGGATGATCTGGTCGATGTTGAGCGTGAGCTCTCTTCTTAGAACCTGTGTGAGCTGCGCCCCAGTAAGGGCAGCACAAAGCTCTAATCGGGGCATGGAGTGGGACCGCTTAGGAGCAACCCGGGAGCGAGCCATCAGGAAGGAGAGATGCACTCCACCATCTCTGTCGGTGGACCGGAGGTATGCGACAGAGCCATACGCTTCTTCAGAAGCATCGCAGAATACGTGTATCTCTCTATGCAGGCCATAGAGGTCCACGTCCTTGGGTAAGTATGGTCGGGGCAGGGTGACCTGCAGTAGAACACTCAGTTCTTCCTCCCATGCCTTCCACCGCTGGAGAAGCTCCTGGGGCAGCAGTTGGTCATCCCAGCCACGGTGCTTGTCCCAAAGGTGCCGGACTAACACCTTAGCCCGGGTGGTGTAGGGCAGGATGAACCCCAAAGGGTCGTACTGACTCGCAAGAACCTTCTATATGTTGCGCATTGTGGGAACCCCATAATCCACTTGGCGATGTTTGTAACCGAGGGCGTCAGTGTGGAAAAGCCAGCTCAGCCCCAGCGTGGACTCTGGAGCGTCTGTCTTCTCCTGGGCTAGCCATAGCTCCACACTAGCCGAGCGGCTCTCTTCAGGTAGGTGACTTATGACCTCTGGTTTATTGCTGGCCCACTGACGTAACTCAAACCCAGCAGATGCTAAGAGGGTACGTAGCTTGTCCACCAGGTGCCTTGCCTCAGCGATGGTGGGGACACTTTGGAGACAATTATCCACATAGAAGCACCTCTCGACAGATATTCTCACATCCTCGTCTGGCTGGCTGTTGTCGGTGACGTGGCGCTGTAAGGCGAATGTGGCACAGCACGGACTGCACGTCGTTCCAAACGGTAATACCTGCCACTCATACACCGCAGGGGGTTCCTCCCGTGCGACGTCATGCCAGACAAAGCGGAGGAGAGCACGATCTTCTGGGAGCAGGCGAACCTGATGGAACATACCCTTGATATCTCCACTTATGGCCACATCATGTTCTCGGAAGCGTAGCAGGACTCCCAAAAGTGAGGCTCCTAATGTCGGCCCTGGCAACAGGTAATCATTGAGGCTCTGTCCATGGTACTGGTAAGAACAGTTGAAAACCAGCCTATTCTTGCCATTGTGGCTGACCATATGGTGTGGGATGTACCATGCCTCACGTCCCTCTTCAGCTGGTGTTTCAGGACCACACTTGATGACAGAGCCAGAGTTAATCAGCTTCTCCATCTCCACTCTGTAGGCTGCAGCCTGTGCAGGGTTTTTAGCCAGTCGCCGTTGCACGCCTCTGAAGGTGGGCATGACAGCTTCTTTGGGAGCTTGGAGGAGCGGCATATCCTTCCGCCGCAAGAGCGGGGTGGCGTACGGGAGGATGCCGTCAACCTCTACTCTGGTGGTCTTGGTCTCGAGGGTTCTGATGGCTTCCTGATCTTGCTTTGAACGAGTGACAAGCTTCTCACTCCTGAAGGGGACTGTGTCAACCTGCCATAACTTCTCAACATGTTTCATCAGCTCGCTCACCTGGGGGGCTACCACAGTGAAGAGGCACTGCTGTGGCTGGGCAAGGTGGCGAACTACACTAGCTGGACCCTGCAATGTCCAGCCCAGCTTCGTGTGGATGGCAGCAGGTCCACCTGGAGGTCCCAACCTGACGGGTTCCATGGGGGTGATAAGGTGGGGATGATCACTCCCAATGAGCAGTGTAGGTTTCACATCTGTGAAGGTTGGGATAGGGAGGCCGGTGAGGTGTCTATAGGTCTTTCTGAGCTGCTTCATGGGGTAGGTATGACCAGCCAATCCGATGCGAGCAGTGGTGAATGCGCCTGTTATCTTGAACTTGAGCTTTGGTTTCGCCGGGGAGGAAATGGAGAATGACACTGATGCTCCTCTGAGTGTTTGCACCTCTTGTCTGATGGTACGTAACGGTAAGTCCTCCGGGGGTCCTTGCACCCCTAACTTCTCTGCTGCATCCGGCAGCAGCATCGTTCTCTCGGACCCATCATCCAATATGGCGTGGGTGTGTAGTGTTCGGCCACCATAGTGGATGCAGACCTTGACAACTTTCAGCAGGACTCTACTGTCTTCTAAAGGCCGGTCTAAATACAGCACCTCTGTTGTGGACCTTGTAGCATGGCTCGCTACTTCGGAGGCTGTAGGTGGCGCCTTGGGTGACCTCACATTGACCTCGTGCAGCACCTGAAGATGTTTTCCCTGGCAGAGGCTGCATGGCTTCTTCAGATTGCACTGTGCGGCCTGATGTGACCGTGCACAACGCCAACATCGCTTATTGCTCCTTATCCAATCCGTCAGCTGATCCTTGGTCAGCCTGGTCACCGCTGCGCACTGACTAAGATAGTGCTCCTCGTTGTTGCAGAAAGGACAGTATGGCTTGCTCTTGTTCCCTTTAAAGGAGCTGCCCACAGTACGAACCTCTGGCTTCTTATCTGTGTCGTTCCCCCCATGGAGAATGGTGGTGGGGCGATAACTCTGGCGACCATCCGGTCGGGGCACCAGCCTCTCCTTGGCCCCCCTCACCGCTAAGTGTCCTTCAGAATCCTGACACCAGGACTCATACTTAAGCCACTCCGACAGATCAGATAAGGTGTGAATTCGTGAACCTCGATGGAACATGCAGCGGCGAAACTCGGCTCTTTGCTCAGGTGGTAACTTGGACAGCAGACGAGCAACATGTGAGCCACACTGCAATTCCGCTTCACCTTCTGAACCTAATGTCCTCAACATTCCCACCAGTGACTGTACTTGGAGTGCAAACTTCTCGAATGCAGCAACATCTCCACGCCTGACATCTGGTGAGTCCAACACAGCAGCAATACGCCTCAATGCAATCTGATGTGGTTGGCCGAACTTATCATTCAGGGCAGCCATTGTGTCGGAGAAGGGCGTTGGAGAGTTGAGGTAAGCATCCGCTATCCACCGGGCTTCCTCTAGTTGCAGGTGATCGACCAGTACCTGATACTTGAACAGCTCTGAGGCGTTTGGTGGTAACAGGTTCTCTAGTGAGAGCTTGAGGCGAGCAAAGTCACTTGGGTCACGACGAGAGAAGTTGCGGATGGTCGGGCGTGGTCCATAGTAGCTGGACTCTGGAATGTGGGGGGTCCTGACGAGAGGCAGTGGTTGTGGTGACATCCATGAAGCACCAGGAGGCTGCGGAGGATTGGATTCTGGTTCACTCTTTATACCAGTATGTGCTGCAGAATACTTGGGGTCAGCTGGTGGCAGGCTGGCTGACTGTGGAGGGAGCCAAGCTGACTCGAACCCAGTGCGTCGATAAGAAACTGTGTTCTCCGATGGTCTGGTAGCAGAAGCTGTGCTATATTCTGACTGCTGATTGTGTGGCCGGCCCTCAGGTGGCTGGGTGAGAGGGGGCGAAACAGTCTCTTTTTTAATCAAGGGAGGCTGAACCTGACTGTCGTTACGTGTTGGTGGAGGGGGTGGCAGACCAGGTGGTAACAGCTCTGTCTCTGCTGGGGCTGGCCACGGTGGTGGTGCAGGCCAGTCATCCTCCTCAGCAGGTGCAGTGGTAAGGGGAGGCGTTGGCTGCACAGGTTCAGGATGAGGCTGAGTGATTTGAGGAGAAGAGGGACCTTGTAGATTCCGAAAGGCATCCAGTAGTTGTCTCATGTCTGCTCTCAGTGCTGTGAGCTCCATCATATCAACTGACATGCGGTGTTGGGTCTGCTGGAGGAGTTGTCTCTCTTTGCGGATGTCCTCTAATTCCCTCTTTATATCATCAGATGGGGGTCTGGACTGCAGCGCTGGATGTCGAGACGTAAAGCGATCATGAACATATTCCTCCTGTCCCCTCTCTTGTGACTGCAGGGGGGCTAGCTGATACTCCTGGATGTGCTGCGGGCCCTCTGCACCGTAGCACAGGTCCATCTCTTGGAGAACAGCATCCCTCCTCTCCATGGGGCTGAATGGGGAGGAAGCATGATCAAAGGTGAGGGGGGTCATCCTGGCCCTTTCCTCCTGATGCAGCGTCTCTCTATATCTCTGACTGACAAAGTCCAGATGATCCACATCATAATCTGCGTAGCGTGCTGGAGGACGTAGATGTCGTCTGGGGCGTGCACCACGAACTTCATACTCTGAAGATTGATCCATCTCTGATGCAAACTCAGTGATCCGGCTCGAAGGACCATTTAATGTAGTGGAGATCTTTAGATGTAGGGCTAGTTCTGTTATTTATCACCGTATCCACATCGTGTGTGACGGCCAGATCACCACTTGAGGCCACTGTCTTCAGAGTAGGCAATAAAGAGGCAGGTGATTCGGGTCTGGTGAATTTATTCTCCCAACTTGCAGGCAATGAGGTCATTTGTTTGTATGTGTGTGTGGTTTTCTACAGCAAGAAATAATACAGAAAGAATAAAGAAATTAAGCTACTAATATAATAAACAAATAAAGAAATACAGAAAGCAATGCCTCCATTTGCTGCTTATTTCCACCATCATGCATTAAACACACTTCACCTTAATAAAACACATTAACCCACCTACGAATAACATGTGGGAATATTTACCTAACACTCACTGTTAACATCACTACCGATCACAATCAATAACAACATGACACATGAAATGACGTCGATTCGACCAGAAGGAGGTGAGCTAACTGCTACAACTAGCTTAAGCAGGTGAACACATGTGGCGAATGTTAAGTTAAATGTTAAGGTCTGTGGCTCCCACAATATAAACATCAATATACACACAGATACTCACTTTTCATCTACGCACAGACCACATGCCGTGATGTTAATTAGCTGTTCGACCGTAAGCTCACTCTCACTCTGCCGACTCACCGGAGCACACACCCTTTCTATCTACTTTCCGTCAATTACACTTTCCGCCCAGCAGGGGGACGCGTTCCCCATGAGCAGAATAACACCACACAAGAACACTATAAAGGAACATCATATTAACATAATAACAATAACTTTGGGGCCTTTTCTACACACATAGACGACCTGATTTCTGAGCATAAACCAGGCAGGCTGAAGGCAGCTAAAGGTTTGAGAGGGAGGGAAGAAGAAGAGTTGGACAACTCCGGCCCCGGCCCCGCCCCCAGCCCCGGCGACCGTCAACCGGCCCTCGCCCCTCCTTATCCAGCCACTTCTGGGACGGCTTCTTAATTCTTAATTAACATTTTATATTCATTTTTTAAATAAACTCTTTCCCTGGACTCCTGTGGCAGGTGATTCAACAGAGAAACTTTTCCAGTAGAACCAGAGTCGACCAAAAAGCACAGAGAAAACCCAACAATCAGAGCAATAAAACCTGACGCAATAAAAGAGTAAAATGAAAAAAAAAAAAAAAATTAAAATAAGGCCGGCATGAGATAAAAACTAAATTAAAAACTAAAAGGTTGTTTATATACAAAATCGATATCGTTTTAACCAACAATCCAAACATTTCTGACAGTTAGTGATGGAAATCTGAAATACAGACAACTGTCAGCACCAGACCCAGTCAGAGCAGGACCTCAGAGGTCCAGGACAGTCCGGGACATTCTGGGACAGTCCAGGACAGAACCTGGATCTGAGCTGAATTCTTGTAGAGATGACCTCAGCTTTGGCTCCTGTGGTCAAAGAACCGTGAACAGATCCTGACAGGTGAGTTTGGGGTACAGGTGGTCTTCAGCTGATTCTCAGCCAGAAAACAACTGAAGGCTGAAACAGGAGCTTCTGTCCTGGGAGACAACAGACGATATGATGGCGCTGTTCTTCCAGCCAGCTGTGACCAAGGACGAGTGACTTCAGTCAAGGTAACGGGACTTCCTGTTCCATGAAGATGGTTCATGATTCAGAAGGGACTGAAGAAGTCTTCTGGACAGAAGGTGAAACATCTCCAAGAATCAAGAAAGGAAGTCCAGCTGCTTTACTGAAGCCTCTGAGAACCACCAAGACCTGGATGAGTCTCCAGCAAAGCATCAGTCAGTCAACGAAACTCTGAAGATGAGGACATCAAGCCTCGATTAAAGAGAAAAATACAAAACAGATTTGTGGGCAATAAACATAGTGTTGTATTTATTCATTTATTTATTTATGTTTTGGAAAGTAAAATGGTTGAGGACTCTGATGTTACATGAAGAAGAGGACGTCACAAAAAAGCTTTGATTTTGACACATCTGTGAGGACAGCACAGCTGGACGGGTCCAACGCAGCTGGACGAGCCCAACGCAGCTGGACGAGCCCAACGCAGCTGGACGAGCCCAACAAAGCTGGACGAGCCCAACGCAGCTGGACGGGCCCAACACAGCTGAACGGGCCCAAAAAAGCTGGATGAGCCCAACAAAGCTGGACGGGCCCAACAAAGCTGGACGAGTCCAACAAAGCTGGACGAGCCCAACGCAGCTGGACGGGTCCAATGCAGCTGGACGGGGCCAACGCAGCTGGAGGAGCACAGCGCAGCTGGATGAGCCCAACGCAGCTGGACGGGCCAACGCAGCTGGATGGGCCCAACAAAAATCGACTGGCCCAACAAAGCTGGTCGAGCCCAACACAGCTGGACGAGCCCGACGCAGCTGGATGGGCCCAACGCAGCTGGACGGGCCCAACGCAGCTGGACGGGCCCAACAAGCTGGATGAGCCCAACAAAGCTGGATGGGCCCAACAAAGCTGGACGAGCCCAAAGCCGCTGGATGGGCCCAATGCAGCTGGACGGGCCCAATGCAGCTGGACGGGCCCAACGCAGCTGGAAACCTTTAAAGATCAACTTTCTGGCATGTTGCAAGAAAACGCAGGTCATTGTTTGTGACTCTTCACGTGGACGTACAGGCTACTCCTCTGAGTGAAGGTTTGACCGCACGTGCTACAAGTGAACGGCTTCTCGCCCGTGTGCATCCTCATGTGACCCAACAAATTCCTGCTCAGACAGAAGCCTTTCCCACAGATCTGGCAGGTGAACGGCTTCTCGCCCCTGTGAATCCTCATGTGGGCGTTCAGATTACTCCTGTAAGTGAAGCTTTTGCTGCATATTTTACAGCACTGCGGCTTCTCGCCCGTGTGGGTGTTCATGTGAGCCTGCAGGTTACCTCTTCTGCTGAAACTTTTGCCACATATTTTGCAGGGATGCGGCTTCTCGCCTGTGTGCGTCGTCATGTGACCCAACAAATCCCTGCTCAGACAGAAGCCTTTCCCACAGATCTGGCAGGTGAATGGCTTCTCGCCCGTGTGGGTGTTCATGTGAACCTGCAGATTACTTCTTCTGCTGAAACTTTTGCCACATATTTTGCAGGGATGTAGTTTCTCTCCCGTGTGCGTCGTCATGTGTTGAGACAAGTTGCTGCTCCTGCTGAAATTTCTGCCGCATACGTTGCAAGGATACGGTTTCTCCCCCGTGTGAGTCTTCATGTGGTTAAACAGGCTGCTTCTGTGCCTGAAAGGTTTCCTGCACAACATGCACGAGAACATTTTCTCACTGGTGTGGATCCTGTAATGGATCTTCAAGTCTGAGTTCTTCTTAAAGGAATTGCCACATATGTCACATTTTGCACGCCTGTCACCTGCGTCGGCGTTACGCGGACTCTCACTGTGATGCTTCTTTGGGTTTCCATTTGACTCATTGTCTTCATGTCTGTCTCGATCCCGATTTGGACTCTCAGTTGCAGGAGAGACATCAGAGAGGAGCTGGTCTGGTTCTGGTTCATAACCTGAAGTCACCATAAAGGCATCGGCCTCCTGCTTCACATCAAGCAGCTTTGCCTCCTCACTGGTGTATGGTTGATCGTGCTCATCTTTCACATGTGCTGGTCCTGGCTCCTCCAGATCCGGACTAGAGGCCTCCTCCTGGTCAGTCAGAACCTCCTCCCACTCATAAAAACACTGCTGAGTCGGGTCTGGAGGAAGAGAGGGTGACACAGAACGGTTTTATTAGGTTATGTTCCACTAATGTTGGGCCAAGAGACAGAAACATGCTGCAGGAAACCAGCAGAAACAAGGATGAGAACCAGGGAGACTCAACATCCTCAGCTAGATGTGATGGAACCAGTGACCCGTAAAACCAGAACAACAACGGTCATCTCATCAGCCCACGTCATTTTAACCATCAATCTGGACATTTACGGTGGGAGTCGGACACGGATGCAACCGTAGAAAACGACCCGACAGTCGGATGTTTGGTGCTGGTTTACATCCAGGACTTGGTCTGTCAGAGAGGATCTGGATCTGGTAGAGATCCTGTTAGAGATTGTCAGGTTCAGCAACCTAAAACATTATTATTCGCACACAAGGGAAAGAAGACACAGAGAGTTATGTTCGTATTACTCACGAGGACAGAGACGTGTATCGTTACACTCTCTAACCGCTCTAAAATGCTCTGCCGCTGTGAAGTCCTTGTTCGCAGCAGACATCTTCAACATCTGTCGTCCCTAGGGGTGTAACGGTACACAAAACTCTCGGTTCGGTACGTACCTCGGTTTTGAGGTCACGGTTCGGTTCATTTTCGATACAGTAAGAAACATACATGCAAAATATAAATTAGGGATGTCCCCATCCCGATCGCGATCAGCGATCGGCCTTTGATCTTAAAAATTTAAGGTGGATCGGATTGGCCGATCAACATTATTATAACACGCCGATCTTTTTTTCATTATTTTTTTCCTCAAAAAGTGATCCTGATTAACACAAATTAATAAAGTAATCATATTACACAAACAACAATATTTTTTAAACTATATACATTTAATAATTTGCACTGAAATGAAGTTTCTCAGCAGCGCTGTCTTGTATCCACCTTAAAAGTTTCAAGACCGGCGGCGTCAGGCTAAACTTTAGCAAAAATGTCAGCAGTGTGGCAGCACTATAAAATTACAAAGACCGACGCTTCGACTGCGACTTGCAACGTGTGGAAGGCTGAGATATCATGATGGGTAAGTAAGAAGAGAGTTTACAACACCACCAATTTAATCAGACACTTAAAAAAGCACGCAGCACCGATCAGCAGCCTTCTGTCAGGTGCCGTGGTGCCGACGGCAGCAGAGCTGCAGCTTCGACAGCAAACGCTCTGTGAAACTTTTGAAAAGAAAGAAACTCCCGAAAGACTCGGAGAAATACAGAAAAATCACGGAGCTAATCGCGGAATGTATTACTGAGGACGACCAGCACATTTACAAGGCATTTAACCGGCTCATTAATTACCTCGAGCCTCGTTCCCGTCATTACATGAACGACAAAGGACACAAAGGTGCACGAACATGTGCAGTGGGTCTTGAAAGAAGTGAAGTTAATATTTTATGTTATTTTTATTCTGATGTGATTTCATTGATTGCAAAGACTTCTGCTAGTGTTTTTATTGCCTTAAACTGCTAGCCAAGTTCACCTGCTGCTATTTAAATGGAAGTGCTATGTTCTTTGGTACTGAGACTGTTGAACAGTCACTGTTAAGAAAGAAGAGTGTTTAAATAAGTTATTGTTTATTTTATGAGATGATAAAAGCTATTAATCTCAGCTTGGATGCAGGCATATTTATTACTGTACACAGGAAATAAAATGCACAGGAAATTAAACTCTGTTTGCCCACTCAAAAAAAGTGAAATCGGATCGGAAAAAATCGGAAATCGGCCGATCATCAAAATTAAAAGATCGGAATCGGATCGGGACCCAAAAAACGTGATTGGGACATCCCTAATATAAATGTGCTAGTTGTTTATAACACACTTTTGTGCTTTTTAACAATAGGAACATTAGCCTATACAAAGCTAGAATTCTGCTCAAAAATATAAATACAATATTCTAAAATGTAGATATTTTGAAAAACAAAAAAAAAATAACAGTGGCTCAGACTTTTGCTTAAAAAAATAATCCATCTGAAGTGCAAAATTGAACAGTTGCAACACTAAACAGTTTCTAGTTGATGGTCAGATTAAATAACATGAATAAGGCTCAGGGTGTTTCTTTAAAAACCAATCTTTTTATTCTTTCATAAAGTCCGGGTATGATTTTTTGGCTAAAATGTGGACGAGAAGGTAATTGATATCCGCGTTCAATTACCTTTATCAGCCAGCGTTCTCTACCACTGATTAGGGGGTTTGTGTGCACGCGCGTCGCCTCGCCTGTGTATGTGGTGACACGCGCCCAGTCCGCACACAGAAACTCGCGCTGGCTGTGCACTGAGCCCGGCAGAGAGAGAGGGAGAGAGAAGCGCGGCTCGCGAGGCAGACAGCAGCCAAGTGATGGCTTCAAACCTAGCGGTTTGAGTGCGCGTGAGTCTCAAAATCACCAGAAAAAAGTAGCTAGATTTGTCGCTAGTCGCTTTTGACAAATTAAGTCGCTAGGGGGGTCTGGAAAGTCGCTAGATATAGCGACAAAGTCGCTAAGTTGGCAACACTGACCGTGTGCGCACAACTGCGCATGTGCGGCTGCAGCGCTCTGCTCCACAACGTGCGGTCCTCTACTTAATATGTCCGTGTGGAAACTCGTTCGGTACGCCCCCGTCCCGAACCGACCTACATGTACCGAAACGGTTCATTACAAATACATGTACCGCTACACCCCTAGTCGTCCCGCTAAGGTTATCTATGGCATCCTGCTCTTCCCTCTTGGCTGGAGATTGCAATGCTTCTCTAGATTGATATTTGCTGTTATTTCTCCCTATTATATGCGTTTTGGTCCAGTTTTAATAACACCTAGGGTGATCTAAAAAAACTGGAAGTTTAAGTAGGACAGTGATTTAAATTGTCTCTTGTGGTTAGCTCTCTTCAACTCTTCCGAGTGGAGCTTCTTTCCTCTGCATCCACAAAAGTCCACTGTTTATCTCCTGCTTTTTTGGAATGAGGTAAAAACTAGGGATGTTCCTGGCGACTAATTTCCCTGTCGACTAAACGAAAATTTTAATTAAGACTAGTCGACTAGTCTAAAAATAAGATGCGCTCCAGCCTGGAAGTTATCAGTTTGCGTCCCGGCACGGTGTATTCGGGCTCAACATATTCCATTAGCTGAAGCCTTTACCTTCCACAAAGTTAAGTGGAAGCATATCTTGCGAAGTCATTATCGTGATGAGATGCGTTATCCTGTCAGACCGGACGGGAGAACACATCTCCGGGTAAACAATGTCAAATCGGCCTGAGTGTGGCTAGCACCGCTAGCATCAGCAGCTGTCGTCTCGTGCAGATTAAGGGTGAATTCCAATTCCTCCCTTAACCCTCAATCTCAACCCTCAGTCTCAAAAATGCGCGCTCCCGCTAAGGGCAAGTGGTGTCCCAATTCTAAGAACCTCAAATTGAGTGACGAGTTTGAGGGCTGTATCGCCCTCAATATTGAGATTTTCTGACACCACTCTTGGAAGTAAGGGCTACCCAGAATGCACTGGGTAAAGACGTATTCGAGAAGGATGGCGACAAAAAAAGCTAGTTAAAAATGTAAGTATTTCCGTATTTCTTAAAGATATAAATGTTACGAAACCTATTATTGTCTTTGGTTGAGACATTTTTTTATGGATTAACATCGTTGCTGTGTAACATTTATCTTTTTACATTACGATGTTTGCTGGCGGACCGGTGGTCCCGTTCGGCGGTCCCGGTAACTTGAAGCCGGACCGCCGGCTTGTATACGTTCACGTTACTTGTATACGTTGTTGTGTAGCGACCGAGGACTGCATATTGTATCCTCTATTGTGTTATTTGCTAATATTATTTAGAGAATATACAGCGCTCTTTTCAGTGTTATCCCTGTGTCATTTCAGGGAATACAGAGACAACACAGGCTCTGATACATTTCAGAGCCAACAATGAGCAGGCTTTTCTGAAGAGCAAACAAGCTCCTAAAAAGCTCTTGCAGTGAGTATTGTAGCATGTTTGCAGGCATAGCCTGTAGCTTCCATCAGAGGCTAGCCTCATGATTTCGTACTCAATTGAGGGATTGATGAATACAATTTGCTGTGTCACAAAGGGTTCATGCAGGTGGTTTGTAATCATCAGTAAATTAGTTTTAATATACTTCATGCATTTTGGTTTGAATTAAAATAAATAAGGGAGAAACCAATTTTTGGTTCCGCTGGGTCACTGTTCTCAGGAGATTTAATTTTGTTGCACTCCAAGAGCCACACGAGACACTGTACCATGTGGCGGCTGGTGCGAAAAAATTTTGGGGGGGCGCAATTTACCTTGGATTACATAGGGGTATAATGATACACAGAAGTCACGGTTCGATGCGAGCTTGATACAATGGGGTACAAAACAAAGCTAGAACATAATATTTTGGTCCTTTTTATTTTGAAAAATGTAAACAAACAATGGCTCATTAGTCATAACAGTACATACATAACAATAGTGAAGCTGTTTAGTTATTTATATTATTTTCAAAATAATTTTTTTTCCTTTCAGATATTTTATAATATACAAGATCAAATATTATATATTCTATAATATATGTATGTGTGTATATATGTATATGATTCCTATTTGAACATGAATTTTGACCTCTGGAAGGATGGCAGCAAGTCGTTCTCCTAGTGCTGCAGCAATAGACTCAGCTGTAGCTGACGTCAGAGGGATAAACTCAAAAAATCTCTCCTGCACAGTGTTTTTCCCGTCGATGTAACGCAGCACGAGCACAAGTTGGCACTGTGTGGAAATATACATGGTCTCGTCTGCTTGTATTGCGATGAAATCGCTACTCTGGGCTTCTGTGATGATGTGCTCCCTCACAACAGACAACATACAGTCCAGCAGTTCGTTCTGCACTGTTTTAGAAGTCCTCTTAAAAACTGTGGCGTTCTCAATGTGCTCTTTCAACACACCATCAAAAAAAAAACAAAAAAACACATGACATGAATCTGATTCGCTGATTGGCTGCTGATAAACGTGTCATTTGCTGGGAGGCACCAGGGACGCAGACTGCTGCGCCCCGTGAAGAATCTGACTCAAACCAATTAAAACTCAGCCTCATGTCAGCTGATCATCAAATGTTCGAGGGCTTACATTGGAATCCGTTTTACCGGCGCCCCACACCTCCGGAAGTAGATTAAAAAAAGAGTAAAAAACATATTGAAACCAAATCAAATTTTAAACATTTAATTACTATTGACAGGCATCCACAGACTGAAATAACACCTTCATTTCGTTCTTTTTTTTTTTTTTTTTAAATCTCTTAATTTGATGGGGGCGGCGCCCCAGCGCCCTCTACTAACCAGCCGCCACTGCACTGTACCTGCGCTGTCTGCAAGAGACGAGGTGTGCTTATAATTTTGTCATTTTTTAAGAAGAAGAAGCACCTTTGTTTTTATTTCCTTGGAGTTAATGTGGCCAATGAGGTACATTTTTCCTTTCTTTATATTGTTGTAAATTCATGTGAATGCCATGTGACCGTGAAGCCAATTAAGCTTTTTTCAGTGTTTGCTTATTTATTAGTCTCATGTTTTCTGTGTTAATTAATGTAAGCCCTTTATTCTTGTTTGAAGTTCATTTTAGTTTTGTATTTCTTTTCTTAGTTCTGACAGCATTTACGAGGGCATAAAGATCACATAAGACGTGTTGAAGATATTGCCTAGTAACACATCGAAAACAAGTTAAATGTGAAGTGGATTAACCTTGCTGACTTTAAAGGGACTCTTTAAGTGCTTAAAAGGGTAAACCTGCTGTGGTCTGAAGTATAAGCTTAGGTTATTGTTTGTTTGCAAGTGACTGTTACTAAGTTTATTTAAGCCAATTGTGAATGTTTTGACAATTTAAAGGGTATATCAAGATATTTAAAAGGGTAAATCCATAATTTTGTTTGATATTGAAAGTCATTTCTGTGCAGTAATAAGTGGAAGAAGATTTATTATTTTTCTTTATGGTACTTGTAGTACACATTTAAGTTAATATTCAAAGAGAGAAATAATTGAAGTTCATTTAACACATTTTTAAGAGTGGTATTTAAGTTGATTTTAAGCCACATATTAATAATTTAAAGACTCTTAAGTTAAAGTTAAGTTACTAAGCCCAAAGTACATACACTAGAGAAATAGTGACATGTCTGACCAAGAAAACTATGACACTGAAGCTGTGCAGTTGCAGCCAGAAGGAACGCTTGAAGAAGAACCAGAAGACACAAGCCCATTAGAGGCAAGCACAAGTCAAGCTGCTAAAGAAGAGGGCTTGAGGAAAAGTACAAGGCTAAAAATGTTAAATGAGAAAGGTCAGGCACTCCATGAAGAAAAAGGAATTAGGCTTCAGGCTCGCTTCAAGGTTAGCTACGAGAAATGGAAAACCGCTGCTAAACAAGCTAAAAGAGCACTTGATGGACCTGTTAGCATAAGCTTGCATGACCATGTTGTTCAGATATACCTCTGTGGAAGTGAAACGTGCCTATGAAGAGTTGCGCAGCCATGACACTCCTGATGCAGACATTCGCTGCAAAGTGGATACATGTGAGGCAGTTTCTCAGAAAATCATACAACAAACACAAAAGAAACTTTCAGCAGAAGTAAATGAAAAGGGGCCGCCCCGGTGGCGCAGTGGTTAGGGCAGGCGGCTCATATACAGAGGCTACAGTCCTCGTGCGGCTGGTCGCGAGTTCGACTCCCGGCTCGTCGACCCTTTGCCGCGTGTCTTCCCCATTCTCTCTGTCCCCCTTCCTGTCTCTTCACTGTCAATAAAGGCCACTAGAGTCAGAAAAAATCTTAAAAAAAAAAAAAAAAAAAGAAGTAAATGAAAAGGATGTTGAAAAGAAGTCAGTACGCTGGAGTGAAGCTGGCTCAGTGTTCACTTCAGCAGCTTCCAAAAGTTCAGAGTCTTCTAGAAGCAAACGTTCTAGCCGCTCAAGCAAAATGTCTGTCAGAAGACAAGAGGCAGCAGCAGAACTAGCAGCAACTGAAGCCACTCTAAAGGTTATGGAGGAAATGGAACGTGAAAGAAAGGAAATTGAGACTCTTGAATGGGAGAATAAACAAAGGCTAGCAAAACAAGAAGCAGAGAATGCTGAAAACCAAAGAGCATTAGAGCAAAAGAAAAGGGAGCTCGAATGCTTAGAAACTGTAAAGCAAATGAATGCCGCTAAAGCACGACTGAAAGTGTATGAGCAAGAAAGTGACTCGGATGAAGAAATCTCAGAGTTCTTGCATGGAAAGGGCAAATCAAGAAAGACCACATCAAACCCAATAGCTACACCCAAACTCAAGAATGCACTTCCAAGCCTGAACCCAAGTGCACAGCCATTTACTATGCCTAGACGCACCACAAGAGGGCAACCTTCAAGCAATGCCACACAGGAAGATGGAATCACAGCACTGGCTAAAGCTTTAGCAGAATCCATCAATATTAGCCGTCTACCAGTTCCAGAGCCTGCAGTTTTCATTGGAGATCCTATCAAGTACAAGGACTGGAAAATGTCATTTCAGCTTTTAATAGACGGTAAGAATATTCCAGTAAGTGAAAAAATGTACTACCTACGCAGGTATGTAGGTGGTCCCGCAAGAAAGGCTGTGGAGAGTTACTTCCTTTTGGGAACAGATACGGCATACCATGCAGCTTGGAATACCCTGGAGGAAAGATATGGAAGTTCCTTTGTGGTCGTCAAAGCCTTCAGAGACAAGCTCTCATTGTGGCCGAAGATTGGGACAAGAGATAGTGCTGAACTAAGAGAGTTTTCAGACTTTCTCAGAGGTTGTGAAGCAGCAATGTCTCAAATAGAGAGTCTCAAAGTCTTGAATGACTGCAGTGAGAACCATAAAATGCTTAGCAAGCTTCCTGATTGGCTCACAGCAAGATGGAATAGGAGAGTTATTGAGATTGAGGAGAAAAGCGGTTCATTTCCAACATTTAGTAACTTTGTTGACTTTATTTCAAGAGAAACAAAGATAGCGTGCAACCCAGTAACATCGCTACATGCACTCAAAGCAAATGATGCAGAGAAAGTGAAAAATCCAAAACCTCAAACTGCCAGGGCAAAGACGTTTGCAAGCAGTGCAGAAGAAAGACTCGACACAAGGAAATGTGTATTCTGTGAGAGACCAAACCACAGCATTCAGACATGCCGCAAATTCATGGAAAAGACAGTAACTGAAAGAGTGAAGTTTGTTCAATCAAAAGGACTGTGTTTTGGATGTCTTAACTTTGGACACCTCTCTAAGAAATGTGAAAAGAGAAGTATCTGTAACACATGCAAAGGAAAACACCCGACGTGTTTACATGAAGAACGAGACAAAGAGTCCAGAAAAAATAAGGACTGTGACAAAGAACCAAAGGAGATTAAAGCAGTGAAAGAGCCCAAGGTTAGAAGCACTGAGGAACAAAGTAAGGAAACACCAAGGGAAGCAATCTCCAACCGTGTGATTCAAAGTCATATCAGTGATCTCACATCAGCAATCGTTCCAGTATGGTTGTCCACAACCAGAAACCCAGAACAGGAAATACTGGTATATGCCTTACTGGATAGTCAGAGTGACACAACATTTGTTCTGCAAGAAAAGGCAGATGTTCTGAACACAGAAAAGACAGTTGTGCAGTTAAGGCTGTCTACATTATCATCCAAAGATACTGCAGTTCCAAGTCAAAGGCTCTCAGGGCTACAAGTCAGAGGCTTCTATTCATCAAAGAGAATTCCTCTTCCCATTACATACACAAGAGAGTTCATTCCTGCCAATTTAAGTCATATCCCAACACCTAAGAGTGCAAGAGCATGGCCTCACTTAGAGCACCTTGCCGAAGAAATCGCCCCTTTTATCGAATGTGATGTTGGTTTGCTCATAGGCTGTTCACAAGCACTGGTACCTAGAGAAATCGTGTCAGGAAAAGACAATGAGCCCTTTGCCCAAAGAACAGATCTTGGCTGGACTATAGTTGGAGGTGTTAATCCATGTCTTGAATATGGAGATGCTATTGGTTGCAGCCACAGGATCACTGTCAAGGAGGTGACACCTAGCCCATCATTTGATCAGTTGTCACAGAAAGTTCACTACATCTCTCGCACCCAAGTCAAGGAAGTTGTCGCACCGTTAGATGTGATCAGAGTGCTCGAGTCCGATTTCAACGAGAGGAAAGTAGAAGACTCTCATTTCTCACAAGAGGATTTGCGCTTCATTTCAATAATGGAAGAAGGAGTGAGAATGCAAAAGGACGGACATTGTGAGCTACCCTTGCCATTTAAAGAGAACAGACCAACTCTACCGTACAATAAAATCTGTGCAGAACACCGACTCAGGTGCCTGAAGAGAAGATTCGAAAGAGACAAACAATATCACAAGGACTACACAATATTCATGGATGAAACAATAGAGCGTGGAGAGGCAGAAAAGTTGCCTCCCGAAGAACTGGATCGAAGCCCTGCATGGTACATACCACACCATGGGGTGTACCATCCCCAAAAGCCCCAGAAAATAAGAGTGGTGTTCGATTGTTCCGCGAGGCATGAAGGAGTTTCCCTGAATGATCACCTCTTGACAGGGCCAGAGTTAACCAACACACTGGTAGGAGTCCTTTGCAGATTTCGGAAAGGGCCAATAGCAGTGATGTGCGACATGGAACGGATGTTCCATCAGTTTAGAGTCTGAACTGAAGATCAAAACTATTTTCGCTTCCTGTGGTGGGACAATGGAGATTTTCATTCTACTCCATCTGTCTACCGTATGCGTGTCCACTTGTTCGGAGCTGCTTCGTCACCGGCCTGTGCGAACTTCGGTCTCAAATTCATTGCAGCACAAGGTCAAGGACAATTTAGCGAAACAACAATGCGATTCATAGAGAGGAACTTTTACGTGGACGATGGCCTGATCAGCTTCTATTCTGAAGAAGAGGCAATTCGTCTGGTAAATGAAGCAAAACAATTCTGCAACAAGGGAAGATTATGACTCCATAAGTTCATTTCCAATAGCCAGCGGGTACTTGACTCTCTTCCCAGCGAAGATTGTGCAGAGACTCTACGAAACCGAGACCTTGCGCTCGGCGAACAACAGATTGAAAGAGCCCTAGGCGTTAAGTGGTGTATCGCCTCAGACCATTTCCAGTTCCGGGTAGTGGTAAATGAGCGTCCACTCACCAGAAGAGGAGTGTTGTCGACGGTCGCCTCCATCTACGACCCACTCGGCTTTGTGGCGCCTTTCATTCTACTTGGTAAGCAAATATTACAACAAATGTGTAGAGACAAGACAGACTGGGATGAACCACTCTCAAGTGAACTCAAGCCACGGTGGGAGTCCTGGTTCTTGGATCTTAAGAATCTTGCGGAAGTCAAAATCGACCGTTGTTACCTTCCAAAGGATTTTCAAGCAATTCGTAAATATGAACTTCACCACTTCACAGACGCAAGTGTTGCAGGATATGGAGTCTGTACCTATTTAAGAGCCATCGGTGAATCAGGACAAATCCATTGCTCACTTGTGTTCGCCAAGTCCAGAGTAGCACCCACCAAGGTGACTACGGTACCAAGATTGGAGTTGTCTGCAGCAGTTGTTGCGGTACGTGTAAGCGATATGCTTAAAGCAGAACTGGAGTTGAAAAATGTTGAAGAATTCTTCTGGACAGACTGGCGAGTCGTCTTGGGATATATTAACAATGACGCAAGACGCTTTCATGTCTTTGTGGCAAATCGTATCCAACGTATCAAGGAGAGTACTAAACCAACACAGTGGTGGTATGTTACATCAGAGGACAATCCCGCTGACCATGTGTCTCGTGGGCTAAAAGCCAAAGACCTCATTGCGTCCAACTGGTTTAATGGGCCATCTTTTCTCTGGCAAGAAGAACTTCCTAGTGGAGAGATAAAGGTGGGAGAGCTTGATACGGAGGATCCAGAAGTGCGCAAAGTCCTTGTTCATCATACGTCAACAAAGGTGAATTCTCTGGTTGAACGTTTCCTGAAATTCTCCAGCTGGTCAAGACTAGTCAAAGCCATTGCTAGGCTCACCAGACTTGTGAAAGAGTTTAAGAACATCAAAAAGAGAACCAATGAAGCCACAAGTCTTGAAGAAAGACAAGAAGCTGAGCTTACAATCATAGCCATTGTACAGAGATCAGTCTTCTCCAAAGAAACCATGGAGCTTCAGTCCCAAAAGGAGCTGACTAAAGTCAAGACAAGTGAACTTTATCGACTCAATCCCTTCCTGGACCACAAGGGCATCCTCAGAGTGGGAGGCAGATTAGAGGGATCCACGTTGCATCCACATATTAAACACCCAGCTATCTTACCGAAGACCAGCCACATCACGAGGTTACTGATTGATCACCATCATCAGCGCATGCAACATCAAGGGCATGGCATGACGATAAACGAGTTGAGAGCAAATGGCATTTGGATACTTGGATGTAGCAAAGCGGTATCATCCTTTATTCACCACTGTATCAAATGCAGGAAATTCAGACGTGGCACAGAAGAGCAGAAAATGGCAAATCTGCCCAGTGAAAGAGTAGAAACAACTCCTCCCTTCACATATTGTGGGATGGATTGTTTCGGCCCATTTTATGTTAAAGAAGGACGAAAAGACCTGAAACGCTATGGACTGCTATTCACTTGTTTGTGCTCACGTGCAGTACATATAGAATTCGATGATCTGTCAACCGATGCCTTTCTGAACTCACTCCGTGCTTTCATTGCAATACGCGGGAATGTGCGTCAGCTTCAGTCAGACCAGGGCACCAACTTTGTTGGAGCAAGACGAGAGTTCCTTGAAGCAGTTAAAGAAATGGACCAGGAAAGTCTGAAGCAACTAGGTTGCAAATTTGTCATGAATCCTCCCTCTGCCAGTCACATGGGTGGAGCTTGGGAGAGGCAAATCCGTACTATCAGAAGTGTGTTAACCTCCATTTTGGATCAGTCATCCCAGACACTAGACCATTCATCATTAAGAACTTATCTTTATGAAGTGATGGCCATAGTAAACAGCAGGCCCATCACCCCACAACTTCTCAATGATCCTAATGGACCTCAACCACTCACGCCCAATCTTCTCTTAATGATGAAGTCATCAATAATATTACCACCACCAGGAGACTTTGTGAAGGAGGACCTGTACCTTCGTAAGAGATGGCGTAGAGTGCAATTCTTGGCCAATGAGTTCTGGCACAGATGGAGAAAGGAATACTTATTGAGTCTACAGCAAAGACAGAAATGGCAGAAAACAAGGAGAAATGCCAAGGTCAATGATATAGTGATCATAAAGGATGACACGGCACCCAGAAACGAGTGGAAACTTGCTAAAGTCACTGAAGTGTATCCAAGTGAAGATGGATACGTGCGCAAAGTGCAGCTGCTAATCAGTGACTCTGCAATAGATGACCGTGGAAAGAGACTCAGTAAACAAATACACTTAGACAGACCTATCCATAAGACTGTGACGTTATTAGAAGCAGAATAGATCCACACATTATTTGAAGTTCATACCAGAAATCACAAGTGATTTGGTGGGAGTGTAGCTGCCATCAGAGGCTAGGCTCATGATTTCGTACTCAATTGAGGGATTGATGAATACAATTTGCTGTGTCACAAAGGGTTCAAGCAGGTGGTTTGTAATCATCAGTAAATTAGTTTAAATATACTTCATGCATTTTGGTTTGAATTAAAATAAAAATAAGGGAGGAACCAATTTTTGGTTCCGCTGGGTCACTGTTCTCAGGAGATTTAATTTTGTTGCACTCCAAGAGCCACACGAGACACTGTACCTGCGCTGTCTGCAAGAGACGAGGTGTGCTTATAATTTAGTCATTTTTTAAGAAGAAGAAGCATCTTTGTTTTTATTTCCTTGGAGTTAATGTGGCCAATGAGGTACATTTTTCCTTTCTTTATATTGTTGTAAATTCATGTGAATGCCATGTGACCGTGAAGCCAATTAAGCTTTTTCAGTGTTTGCTTATTTATTAGTCTCATGTTTTCTGTGTTAATTAATGTAAGCCCTTTATTCTTGTTTGAAGTTCATTTTAGTTTTGTATTTCTTTTCTTAGTTCTGACGGCATTTACGAGGGCATAAAGATCACATAAGACGTGTTGAAGATATTGTCCGTCAATAAATGGCTGTTAAAAACCAGGACGATTTTAAGCCTTGATTCGACTCCGAGGGAGTAACATAGCCTTTTGAACATGAACTTTTATGCATTACCTCTACATCTTTTTAACTTACGTGTCTTAAGCTTAAACTTATGTGTTATTAAACAGACAATTCATCCAAGAAGCTGGTCTGGTGGGGGTTGTTGAGCCCTAACCGGCTGCCAAAAAATGGGAAAATTTAAAGACGAGGCACAAGGTGAGAGAATCCCTTATTCCATCAATTTTTCTATATTTGTAATGTGTGTGTTTCCTCATTCTCCTTCATTTGTTTACCTTTGACAGCTCTCTGTTGCTGTTTTCTCTTTCACAACCTTCTCTTCTCCAACGTTTTAACATTTACTATCTCCTATTTTTTTCACCTAATCCTTCTCTGTAATCATCTCTTCTCCTTACACTCTTTCCATTTACTGTTTTCCTTTTTTTTTTTTTTTTAATCTTCTCTCATCTCCCATTTTGTACCCTTGTGTGTGTTGCAGGAACTGAAGACTCCAAAGACGGGGTCTGGGACTGATGCTGGGGAGGAGACAGCAGCTAGCTGGCAGTACTACCAGGACATGCATGAGGTTCTGGGGGCCCAGACTTCCATCAACCCTCCTCTGATAGTGTCATCCTTCTCTCTGGAAGAGGAGCCCACAACTCTTCTTTTGGTAAGTTTATAAGAGTGGCAACAATCACAGCTCTTTTGTAACATTTACAAGTGCATCTTAATAAGTCTGAATATTGTTTAACAGTTCATAAGGACACCATGTAATTGTAAGTATTCTTCTTCCATATGCGACTCATGGACATGTCATACGGCTGTTTTTCTCAGGAAACTGTTGATGTTCAATCAACTGGCACTGAGACCTCTACATCTGTGACGTGTGAAGGAAGAGGGTGAGAGGGAGCAGAGGCGCCATGAGGAGAGTGAGGAGAAGACAGAGCGCTTCCTCACATTGTTTGAGCGCATGGTTGACAAAATGTGATTGCATATTCTTCTAATAATGAAGAAAATGCAATGTTTTATCAACCATTTGCCATGTTTTTTTTTGTTCTTTTATCACCTCATTTAACATTTTTAACTGTTTTGAAATGTTCTTGTATAGTTCTATTTAATGTTGAGATGTTATATTTAAATAAAAAAAAAAACAAAGTTTTGAGATTGTGGGCATAACTGCTATGTCATAACAGATGGTCTTAGACAGCAAGTAGAAATGTTACACACCAAAAAAAGAAACAGTTTCCAAGAAAAGTATTTATTTAACAAATGTGTATAAAATCCACTCAACATTTTTAAAAAGGTATATACACATGCTCAGTATTTTCTTAACTAGACCACATTGTTTAACCCTGGTTTGGCCAGAAATTAAGGCAGCCAGTTGGTCCCTTTTGGCATTACCAGATGTTTCATTTGCCACTAGGGCTTCACGGTGTGGTTGAAGGTCCAAAATGTCTTGTGTAACATCAATGTCTGGCTCCAGCTCGTCACCATTATCCAGACAGACATTGTGTAAAAAGGCACAGGTAGCGATGACTACTGCTGAGAATGTTGGCCTAACCTCCAGAGCTCTGAAAAGTGTTGACCTCCATCTTGTCTTCAGCATACCAAAAGCTCGCTCAATAATGCTGCGCCCCGGGCATGGTGGAAGTTGAAGCGGGCCTCTATGCGTCCCCTTACAGGCTCTTTGTAGGGTGTGATGAGGCTGATAGGTTTGTCCAGCCAGGGATAGCCTCCGCCGCCAAAAATAATCCTATCTCTGGGGGGGCACTGTTGGGACCTGTAAAATGTGCTATTCTTCATGATGCGTGTGTCGTGTACTGACCCCGGATACCCAACAAAAATGTCCAGAAACTTTCCTTTTGAGTCACAAATGGCCTGCATATTAATGGAGAAGAACCCTTTGTAATTCAAGTAGTCAATTCTGTGTTGAGAGGGGGGTTTGATGCGAAAATGGCAGCCATCTATTGCACCAACAACACAGTCCAGGACGGGGGTTCCTGCAAGTTGCCCAAATCCTTCTCCAACTTCACCGAGGTTTTCTGGTTCTGGGAAGTGGATGGCTAGCTTCAGGTTAACCCAGATCAGCCATGCAACTCTGTGTATGACACGATGTACAGTTGTCTTTGGCACACAGAAGACGCTGGAAACAACCCGGTAGGACAAGCCGTGAGCCAGCCAATACACATATATCAGGACCTCTAGCTGAGAGCCCCAGCCATGGTCCTGTTCCCTCTGCAGGAGCCTCTGCAGACCCTGCATGGCTCTTCTGCTCAGGTGGAAGTCCTGCTTCAGTTCAGCCTCTACATTGAACCACAGTCGCAGTACTGGCACGTCCTGGTTCAGGTTGCAGTAAACCATTGGATGACCCATCTGGAAAGATCACACATAAGAAAATATTTATCTGATACATCAGCAATTAAGCACTTCAATGCTTAAATCACATCATCTACGGTCCCGCTAATTGTTATTCTTCATGAGCAACATCATTTAGTTACTTTAGTGTGTTTTTAGTTTTTTTTGTGTATAGCGTTAATTCTGAATTGAGTTTACATACCTGTGTCTGATCCATTAGTGCTGCCACGCGTCGGACGAACCTTCTCCTTCGTTCATTTTTCCGTTTGGCAGTAGTCAATCTCACGAAGATGCCCAAAGCCCACGCAAAGGAAATCATTGATGCGGACGGCATTGTTGCTAAAATGTCGTCGTTGTTGTTCTTGTTTTTCTCTTCACTCCTTTTATTGTTCTTCTACTTCTTCTTCGTTGTCTTCTTGATAAACTGGACGTAGCTTTGGCGTAAGGTCGCCCCCCACAGTCTGAAGACGTAACTGCACTTAAGGGGTGTCCCAATTCTAAGTCACAAGATAGCCCTTACACTTACTTTCGAGGGTTAAGATTGAGGGCCAAAAATTGAGGGTTAAGGACGAGGGTTGAGATTGAGGGTTAAGGGAGGAATTGGAATTGGCCCTAACATCCAAATGCTTGAGTTGAATGTGGTTGCGCATTGCTCCAGTCGAGTGATTGTATGCCAGTTGTTTCTGACACAGTCTACATACTACCTTGTTTTCATTTTCTAGATTAAAGTACCACCAAACCGCACTGGTTTTGCGAGAGGCCATCTTCCCACCGTGCCGTTTTAAAACTCCAGTCTACTCAAGCATTGCCGTGGAGAGGGGGGCTGCTGTCTGACGGCTCTGTAGCCCCGACTAGTGGCAGGTGGCTGTATGACAGTTAAGCGGCCTTGTACATGAATAAAACACAAATTCGTTTAAACGACTAATATTTCTGGTGCCGACTAAGTGAGCGTAAGTGAGCGGACGTTTAATCGTTTATATATAATCCTTTATTGTCACTGTTCGCATTGTTACCAACATTAACTGTGAAAATCAGCATGGCAGCGGGAGAGAAAAACAAGAAAACACAAAAGCACGATATCACAATAAACAATATAAAAACAATATAAAATATAAGATATAAAATAAGTATTTACAAGGTATAAAAAAAATAAATTAAAAAAAAAAAAATGGGTATGATAAATACGGGTATCAGTGTGTACTGTAGTGCAAAAGAGCTTACATTATAGCAATGTCATTATTTACAGCAGGTAGGTGTCTTTGGGGGGGAAGGGATATTGCACTTGGTGGTGAGTGTGACCATTGTCAGTCTTTGAGTGGGGGTGGGGTGATGGCCTTGACGGCCTGGGGGAAGAAGCTGTTAATGAGTCTTGTAGTTCTGGTTTTGAGAGAGCGGAATCTCTTTCCAGAGGGAAGGGGGCAGAATAGGGCATAACCGGGGTGTGAGGGATCTCTGCTGATGTTTCTGCCCTTCTTTTTCAGTCGGCCAGTGTAAGTGTCTCTGAGGGGGGTAAGTGTGGTCCCAATGATTGTCTCCGCCGTCCTCGCCACCCGCTGCAGCTCCTTCCTGTCCTTGGCAGTGCAGCTGGTGAACCACACTGTACAGCAGTAGGTCAGGATAGACTCGATGGATGCCCTGTAAAAATTAACCAGCAGGGGGCGGGGGAGGTGAGCCTGCTTCAGCTTCCTGAGGAAGTAAAGGCGCTGATGGGCTTTCCTCACCTGGTACGATGTGTGGACAGCCCAGGTGAGGTCGGCCGATATATGAACTCCAAGGAACTTGAAGCTCTCCACCCTCTCAACCTCCTCTCCTTTAATGCAGTCATCGTTTAGACGACTAATCGCGCGCATCCCTAGTAAAACACCTTGTGGTATTTTTCCTCCATTTATACTCACAGCCATTTTTTCGTTGTTGATTTTTTTCCTCTTTTTTTTCCTTTTACGTATTTTTGCGCCACGCCTCTTTAATTTAACATTTCTTTAACTGTCATCCCGCGGAACTTAACTGCGCCTCAAGACTTATCCGTCCTATCTTCACCTGCCAGTGTCTAGAATATTCAGGGTTTTATTTTCAAAATGCGCAATGACCCTCAGTCATTCTTTTCTTTCTTGTTTTTTTAGAGGAACTATAACTCACCAATCTGTGTCTTCTCCCTCTCGGACTACCGTCAACCATTGGATCCCAGCCAGCGGTTTGGAACTCTCAGTCCCGGAAAGGGTCTTTTAAAAACTCCCTCTATGGAGTCCACCGTGGCCATGGTTTTTTCTGGTGTCCACCCCGCCTGCTGGAATCCTCAGGTCTGTTGGCATCCGGCTCGAAGGACCAAGTTAACGTCAGGTTCAGTAATCTAAAACATTATTATTCGCACACGAGGGAAAGAAGCAAAGAGAGTTATGTTCTTTTTTACTCGTGAGGAAACAGACAGAGACGTGTATCGTTACACTCTCTAACCGCTCTAAAACGCACTGGCGCTGTGAAATCTTTGTTCGCAGCAGATGTCTTCAACATCTCTCGTCTCGCTACGGTTATCTATGGCACACTGCTTTCTAGGGATGTAACGATATGGAAAAATTGATATCTCGATTACAATGACCAAATTATCACGGTTTACGATATTATCGTGATATTCTTAATTGCTGTACAAATGTCTAATAAAAACATGCATTTTAATTATTTCACAAAATCTTGGGTTTTTCTTGTCACACTAAAATATTAGAAGCCAAAATCTTATCAAAATGAAACTTTCACATTAAAAGGGCAAACAACTGGCACAGAAAGAGGTTTTATTTTAAAACTGCTGCTCCGGAGGACTTATCCCTGCGACGCTGGACGCTGGACGCTCCAGTTTGTGCCCGGTGTGTGGTGATTTTGCGGTCGGGTGTCGACGTGCTGTCTGCGGGGGGCGCACTGGTCCTCTTGCGGCCGCGGACATGGACGGTGTCGCTGGGGGCCGGTTCAGGGAAGCTAATGCTGCCCCTATCCAGCAGTCTACACGCCGGGGTTAGTCAGCTGACCTGGCGGGGGCCGTCTGAAGAAGATCTGGAGGGCCTGGCACCGCCAGGGGTGGCGCCAACAACCTGGTCCACATGATGAACCGGGCTCTGGGACGGTCGGCTCCATCGCTCGCCGGACTGAGGGAGCTCGGTCTTCCCACAAGAGACAGTTTGGTTCATCGGTGTTTCCTCCTCTGTCCTGGAGATATCTCACTTGATTCACCATTATGGAGATATACTGGTTTTAACGGCTGTTAACAGGTTTTAACGGCTGTTAACTGGAGTTAGCACTCAGACCACAGGACCGGGACATGAAGAAATAGCGCTGGGTGCCGGCAGCTCCTCAGGTACACCAGACTGCAGCGTCTGGTGTACTTGAAACTTGAATTTCCACCTCGGGGATCAATAAAGTATATTTGTATTTGATTTGATAAATAACGGGAACAAAGCTTATTTGT
This sequence comes from Hirundichthys speculiger, assembly GCA_018398805.1. NCBI lineage: Eukaryota > Metazoa > Chordata > Actinopteri > Beloniformes > Exocoetidae > Hirundichthys > Hirundichthys speculiger. The sequence continues at coordinate 35,965 of JAGFBZ010002281.1, read as the reverse complement.
CTGGTGCAAATTTAAATAAACACTTTAACAGCCATAGTAGGTCAAAATATGCAAACAATTATCAGGAACAAAAATTATAGTGCAAGTTCAAATGAAATAAACTTTGGACTTTAAGCTGAACCTTAAATAAGTATAAATGTGCAAATAAAGAAACAGTTGTTTAGGAGCCACATATGTTGTTCTGAATTGTAGTTCACTCTGTGTGTCTGTGGGTGTCGTTGTGTTGTTACCTGAGGGTCAGGTATAAAGGTAGCTGCCTGTTATTGGTTAGGTGTTGAACCCGGAAGGGCAAAAGGTTTTTGACCGCTGTGGTGCTAACTGCCGGCGTTATGTTTGTCGGATCAGTTAATGGAATAAATTAATATTTTAACTGCATCAGAAGAACATCGTTCCGGTCATTTTTCAATGTCCTGCGTGCTATCACCACTTTCTGCCATGCTGACGTTATTATGCCGATGTTACAAGCTACAAATTCACGCGAGTTGCTCACAGACTTGAATGAGGCTGATATTACATATCCTGGTAATCGACCGCGATAATGAGATGGAAGTCAAACATAGACGGTAATCGTTATCGCGTAAAATTTTACCGCGCTTTACTGTAATACCGCTAACCGTTCTATCCCTACTGCTGTCCCATCTTGGCTGGAGATTTCCTGTCAGTTTGTTCACCAGTTTGTCAGTTTGCAAACACCGTGCACAGTAAAACACACCCACATTTCTCTCAAACAGTTTAAGCAAATATGAGATAACTTCTTTGTGGAGTTTATTCCAACAGAGATTCTGAACCTGAAGCTCCAGTCAAAACAATGAGGAGATGGATTAGAGACCGAACGGCTGTTACAGGCCTGCATACCTTCATGTCTGCTTCCTTGATCTTGTCTCTCAGCTGTAGTGGAGTTCTCAGAAAGGAAGTCTCCGTCTGGTTCTGGTCCACTCTGGTCACCGTCTGGTTCTGGTCCACTCTGGTCTCCGTCTGGTTCTGGTCCACTCTGGTCAGTGTCCTCATAAGCTGCAATCATCGTAGAGCTGTCAGTCTCCTGTTTTAGAACAATCCCGTCTTCCTCGTGAGTGGACCAGTGCTCTTCTTGGTCTGAGGGAAGAGAAGCCTGTAAATACATCTGGGATCCTTTATGTAACCTTTACTGTAGAGGCTGGGGGGGGGGGGGGGGGGCAGACTGTGGTAGAACATTCATAAAAGGGATAAAGGCTACAAAAAGTTTGAGTGTTTTTGGCTTCCATCTGTCGTAGTGATGTTCATGGTGGAAACCAGACCACAGAACTTTAGGAGCACCAGTCTAGACTGGTGAAGGTCTGCTGGATTTAATTAAGACTGGTTCAGAGACCTGGACCACGTACTTCAGGACCTGGACCACCTGCTTCAGGACCTGGACCACCTGCTTCAGAACCTGGACCACCTGCTTCAGAACCTGGACCACCTACTTCAGAACCTGGACCACCTGCTTCAGGACCTGGACCACCTGCTTCAGGACCTGGACCACCTGCTTCAGGACCTGGACCAACTACTTCAGAATCAGAATCAGCTTTATTGGCCAAGTTTGTGCAGACAAACAAGGAATTTGACTCCGGTTTCTAAGCAGGGCATAAAATTATAATTTTTACCAAGTCGCCCCTGGCTACCAGGTTTTTGAAGTTGGTAGCCAGCTAGCAATTTTGGTCGCCAGTGTTTTTTGTCGCCCCATACGTCAGGGGTTAATATGGCACCAGCAGCATTGTCATTTATGAAAAACTCCTATTATCGTCTACTATCACTACATTTCAGAAGCATTTACAAGCATGAAAGCGCATTTTATTCTGTTTCCATGATGCTTACTATGAAAACTAATATTTTCTTTTTTGTTAACACCAGAAGCGCCAAGTAGGTCATTTTTACCTCCTAGCATTTTCAAATGTTTGTATTTCTGTTAAAATAAAACCCCTACATCTGTAAGTTCATGACTTTTTCTAAAATGGATTTATTAATCATTCAGTGAATTCTGGTGAGTGTGTGATACAAAGAAAAATTAATATGACCATTTATACCTGGAACCACAGAGGGGGTCATTTTCACCCCCTCATATAAACGCTGTATACAGCTGTCATTTTTTGCGCCACGCCCCTCCGCGCCCCACTACCCGTTGCTTAGCGACGCTCAAACTTTATGGCATTATCGGACTTTGACAGTTAGTGTCATCACTAAATCTTCCAAACAAACAGCAAAATTTAAGACATGAACCCAACAAAAACAACAGCTGGCTGTTGTACCAGGATCTGAATGAGGGAGAGTCAGAAAGAGCAGAAATAACGGTAGATGTGAGTGAGGAGGAATCGGTGGGGGGGCGGACCGATGACCCATCATTTTTACCAGGTGATACGACATCAACTGAGGATGAGGAGGCGAATTTATGAAAAAGGTCCCGGCTTCTATAAGTGAGGGGTCACCGCCACATACATTCAGTCCTCAGACACAGTGGAGGCTCGTGGAAATACTCTGACAGGTAAATTCAGAAGTCAAGCGTTTTAGTTTCCTCTGGTTCTAATCATTTGGTGTTTTAGCGAGGCTACGACTCTGACTGATCTTATCATAAATATTTACATTGATCAGAGCTCAACCTGTATGTCAGCTACATGAGGCGGCCAAAGACGGAACCGTTTGGACCCATAAAGCTGGGACTGCGGACCGGGAGAGCCCAGTCCACAAATGTCCCGGTGGAGAGAGGTGGTCCAGCTGCATACGCGCGCCGCAACATTGACGACCCTGTGAATGCGTTCATGTACTTGATGGACCAGGTGATACAGCACACCTGTACCTGTACGGTGGCGGAGCCGCGCCGGTGGAGAGGAGGGCTGGGAATGGAGTCATGTGTGCGTGAGGGGGAGCACGCAGCGTTAATCCGTTTTTCCAAAATGATTAAAATATCTGTGGTTGACATCTGAAATCTGTTGTTTTGTATTGTAAATAGTCTGTCATTCGATTGCTGTTGTTGTCATGTTTGTGTTAACATACAGCTCCTACTGTTTGTTGATGAACGTACCGATGTATTTATTTGTGTTGCTGAGAGTGAGCGCGCGCAGCGTTCTACCACGTAGAAAAAAAGCTCGCAAAAATATACATTTTAAACACTTATTTTGACAAGTGTCCATTATTTCAGAAATATTCAAGAATGAGCCACGTTACAACTATTAGAAATGACATGTTCGCATCACTGACGCTGTTGCAGCGATGGGCTGAAAATGAAGTTTTGAATCTTGGCGGTTCTAGTGTTAACTATTCTGTTGTGTATTTTTATGAGGTTATTTACCAAAATGATCCATTTTACTGTGGAGTAGATTCAGTGATGGACAAAACTGAAGACTGACAAATGCAGAAGTCCACCTGTCCATCGCTGGGTTAGGTGCATGTGTAGTTATGACTTCCGGCAAACGACGTGCACCCAAAACAGGGCCACTTTCCGATATATAATATATATCTAATAATAAACTTTGTTTCTAAAGTTCTAAATAAACTTTGTTTCTAAGTTATTTAGATATGTTTGCCTGCTGACACATGACAAATGTGCAGAAATCATAAAAAAAAAAATAAATAAATAAAAAAAATTCCTAAGTTGATGGTGGATTTTGTGTCCCTCGCCACTGGCGACAGGGCAGAAAAAAACGGTGGAAATCGTTAAATTTGGGTCGCATATGGCGACCAGTTGGTCGCGATTTTATGCCCTGCTAAGCTCTCTTTGTACAGTATGAAAAAATAAAGTTATGTAAAGATTTAGATAGAAAAAAGATAATAGATTTAGAAGACTGTGGTAGAACATTCATAAAAGAGATAAAGGCTACAAAAAGTTTTAGTGTTTTTGGCTTCCATCTGTCGTAGTGATGTTCATGGTGGAAACCAGACCACAGAACTTTAGGAGCACCAGTCTAGACTGGTGAAGGTCTGCTGGATTTAATTAAGACTGGTTCAGAGACCTGGACCACCTGCTTCAGGACCTGGACCACGTACTTCAGAACCTGGACCACCTGCTTCAGGACCTGGACCACCTGCTTCAGAACCTGGACCACCTGCTTCGGAACCTGGACCACCTGCTCCAGGACCTGGACCACCTGCTTCAGGACCTGGACCACCGACTTCAGAACCTGGACCACCTGATTCAGGACCTGGACCACCTGCTCCAGGACCTGGACTAACAGCTTCAGAACCTGGACCACCTGCTTCAGAACCTGGACCACCTGATTAAGGACCTGGACCACCGACTTCAGGACCTGGACCACCGACTACAGGACCTGGACTACCTGATTCAGGATCTGGACCACATACTTCAGAACCTGGACCACCTGCTTCAGAACCTGGACCAACTGCTTCAGAACCTGGACCACCTACTTCAGGACCTGGACCACCTGCTTCAGAACCTGGACCACCTACTTCAGGACCTGGACCAACTGCTTCAGAACCTGGACCACCTGATTCAGGACCTGGACCAACTGCTTCAGGACCTGGACCACCTGATTCAGGACCTGGACCACCTAATTCAGGACCTAGACCACCTATTTCAGGACCTGGACCACGTACTTCAGAACCTGGACCACCTACTTCAGGACCTCACCTGTCTCACCTGTTCCGTGTAGTTTTATCTCTGGTTTTCTCACCTGTCCCGTGTAGTTTTATCTCTGGTTTTCTTACCTGTTCTGTGTAGTTTGATCTCTGGTCTCCAGGTGATGTCCAACAGTCTCCTCTGTCGCTCCAGCTCTGCTTCGTACCGGACGATGGTTTTTTCAAACTCTGAGAATATTTCTACGGCAGCAGCCGTTAGTCTGTCTCCTATAAACTGTCTCAGAGACTGAGCCGAAGACATCGTTGCTGCAGAGACTCAGGTATTTCAGCTCAGGTGTTAAATCTTCACCTTTTTCCAGCTGCTGGTAGCGGATGTTTACTTCTCCTTCTGGTGTCTCGTTATGAAGCTCCGGCGGTGAACACACAGCGATCGTTTATAGTTCCGCCTCTATATTTCAGGGATTCTTGAGATAAGGGACAAAACAGGTTTTAAAATTCTTTTTTTTTTTTTAAATGCACACTATATCTAATGGAACTGTATATTTCTGTAGAGAAGGGTCTTAGCTATTTAACCATGTAAAGGAACAGGTTCTAAATAAAAACACTTTAAAAAAAATAAACATGCTTCACTTTAGAATTTGATTTGTGTCAACTCCGTCAGACACACTCAAAAGTATACAATTTTAATTCTTCCAGTCCAACAAGAATCTAAAGTCCTGAAGTATGTCGGTATATTGTTTAGTTACTCTGATATGTAATAAAATACAATATAAAAACTTATGTTGTGATTTCACACCATTCTGAAAACCCATATTTCTAAATGTCTGCATTTTCAATCTTTGTTTTTAATTTTAAAATGAAAAAAATAATTTGTTTAGATAAATAAGACATACGAGGACGTAGATCAGATGGTCCTTTATTACATAAACAACATAGACTGAACGAAGAATAAATATTTTTTTCAAAAATGAACGAAAATATACATCTGACGGTGTTGACGAAGAACTGACTGTGTTGACAAAAAACTGATGTGTATTACTGATTAATGAACAAATATGTTTTTAAACAGATGGAAGAGACAAGATGAAGAACTAACTACTCTTTGTCCTATATTGAACATAAATCAAATAATAATAAACATACTGTAAATTCTCTTTTTTAAGTGGTGTGTGTGTATGTGTGACTGCCCTGCACTGCTTGATTCAAATTTTAAATTGATATTCCTTAACAACAATACTGCTCAAAATGCTTGCAACACATCTATTTTCCCTAGAAACAGGATCAATTAGCTTACTTAAGATTTCATTTCTGCCTTGCCTTGAGCAACAGGCGTCGGACCTGCTCACGCTCTATGAAGTCCATCACATCAGGGGCTATGCTGTAGATCTCTCTTGTTCTTGATTGGACTGGTGATGCATTTCCCATTAGTTTCACTATGATGTCTTCAACTGAGAGGAAACAGACATCCTTCCTGCCAAGCTTAGGTTTAACCTTTGCTGTTGGACCATGGGGATGCAGAAACTCCACTTTCACATCTTGGTGCTCGGTATCCACAGCAATGGTTTTGGCTAGCCACCAGTGGTCATCTCACTGCAAAAGCAGGATAGTTGTCTGTGGTGGATCCTGTTCTCATGTGGGATGACCTGGTGTATCTGTCTTGTGCAGGGAACCTGTTTAATAGGTTGCATGAGAAGTGTGTCGTATCTTTGCATGTCTTCTTGCAGCACTGCACTTTCACTGAACCTTCGCTGTCTGGAACTTTTCTGTGCATCTTTCCAATACTTTCTCTGGTGCCCCTTTGACCTGTCTCCCATTTGTATTATTTTTTTTGTCTTGAACTCTCTTCTTCCACCTTTGTCTTTCCCTTCTCTTGCATCTCACATTTTCTCTCTGGGTCACTGTTTAATTTCTATCTTCTCTTCCGTTAATACTCTCTATTTCTTCTCTTTTGCTCCTCGACTGACAATTTCTGTCTAGCCATGCTTTTCTACAATACAATTGAAATAATGAAACATGTATGAGCCCTTTATATGAACATAGAAGTGGATCCCTCCATAGAGATGACCATTCAATGTAATATTCAGTTTCACTACGATATGTTGTCAAAATCTACGAACTGGTCCTTTAATGTAATATACAGTATAATTATAATATAAGCCCTGGGAAAGTTACACAATAATAAGCAGATCACAGCCTATCCATGCTCTACAAGTCAGAAGTGTAGGGTATACAGTACAAGGTCAAATAATGTAATATGTAATGATTTAATTAATGCTATATGTGTACATTTATGTATAAATAAAACCCTGAAATAATATTTTAATTCTTTACTATGTTCACAAATGATATTATATTAGCATATTAAGAGGTTATGGGTGGATTTTTCAACTCCATCAGCTTACATGTCAACTCCGTCAGGTGTAGAACCTGACGGAGTTGATGTCTGACGGAGTTGACAAAAGGGCATGTATTTTCCCGCCAAAACATATATTGTTCACTGCAGCTAGCTGGTTTTTCCTCAGTTGCTAGCTGTCTCAATAACCTCACTAAAATACCTAAATTCAATCCACTACTGTTTAAAAACATTATCATAACAGAGAGACGGTGTTGACATGTTCCAGCTGTGACCATAGGAATATCAACATTATTTGTCTAAAATATCAAAAAATGTAAAACATACCAGAGTATGTGTGGTAGCGTTGCATTCAGAACAGGTAGGGAGAGAAAAGGGGTCCTCAGGGATATAGCTGACCATTCTATTTCCTGATTTAGTGAGGATTGTAAAAAAATCTGACGGAGTTGACAGAATCTGAGGACAGAACTTTGATAGGCAGGATTTTAAGGAAAATGTTGTTTGAAGTTCACTTTATGTATTGTTTTATATATTTAAGACCACTCTTTGTTATTTAATATATAAATTTTCACACTCATAGAGTGTTTCAAAAGGTTTTTTTGGGTGGGTCAATACTGTGACCTCTTGCTGAGGACAGGTATATTAACATGGACCTCTTAACTACAGACCATACATTTAAACAAATTTACACAGAAAAAGTGTAAATTGCATTATAAAAAGAACATAGGTATACACAGTTCCTTTAGATTTAACTTTTTAAGTATGTAAACCATGATGAATTGCTTGATTTTCAATATAAATTAGACTTTTCTATGTAGGACATGTTTTGTCCAACTCTCAAGAATCAGTGATTTATAACTCACAGCTCTGCCAACTCCATCAGAAAAATAATATTTTTTTTAATTTGGAGGAAAATAACTATTGACTGTCCTAAAAGTTGCTTGATGACGCCATCATCTCATTAGCATAACTGGCCACGTACATGTCACCCCGAGGAGAGAGGAATAACATCTAAAAGTGTTTCACATCTTTTAGATAAAACTTTAGATTCAAAAACATAAGCTGTCCTGCTGTTTTGGCTTCTACCTTTATATATTTATTCATTTTTACGATTTGACCCCCAAGAAACATTTATTACAGGCATACAGATGTTCAGCTAGAACAGAGATGGAGATAAACAACAGCTGGTTCCTCATAACTTCCATTAAACCTCAGCTGCAATTAAATTAATCACTGACAAAATTGCGTTTGTATCAGGCTGCAAATATGTTTAATTCTGCTGTAAAGTTGGTTATTTTTGTATGGAGGTCAATGAGACTGACTGTTGGACCCTAGTGGTCATCAGAGGAACCGCAGCCTCTAGTGGTCGGTAGAGGAACTTCAGACTCTAGTGGTCAGTAGAGGAACCGCAGGCTCTAGTGGTCGGTAGAGGAACTTCAGCCTCTAGTGGTCGGTAGAGGAACTTCAGACTCTAGTGGTCAGTAGAGGAACCGCAGGCTCTAGTGGTCAGTAGAGGAACTTCAGCCTCTAGTGGTCGGTAGAGGAACTTCAGACTCTAGTGGTCAGTAGAGGAACTGCAGCCTCTAGTGGTCGGTAGAGGAACTTCAGCCTCTAGTGGTCAGTAGAGGAACTGCAGCCTTTAGTGGTCAGTAGAGGAACTGCAGCCTCTAGTGGTCAGTAGAGGAACTGCAGCCTCTAGTGGGACTAAAAGTCATCCAGACTGTTTCCAGTCATGAACTCAGGATCGGTGGCGTCTCTCGTCTCAGCAGAAATATTTGCACCCATGTGGTCAGAAGAAGAGGGTTTAATATCATCTTCACAGGAAAAACTGGCAAGAAAAAAATCTAAAATAACTTTTGTTACAGTTTGTATTGACAGCTGCTCCCATTTAAAGTCTTAAAGATGACAAATAAAAAAAAATACTCGTCAAAATAGAAAAATACACATAAAAACAGTAAAAACATGAACAAAAGAACAAAGTGAAGAAGGTAAATTGTGACATTAGGAACTAACAGTGACCTGTTAGGAGAAACATGACTTGCAACTTAATTTAAATTTGTTGAGGTAAGTTTAAAAAAAAAACAGCTGTGAACTGAGAGCTGGTTTTAAACTCCTATAAGTTCTTGTTTTATGTCATCTGACATCACATAAACTCATCATCATCATCTCCTTCAGATCAGATTCATCTTCCTCCACCACCAGACCACTGAACTGGGACTGAGCGGCTTCAGTTAAGTTCAACCTCTCCAGATGTCAGCAGATGTTTCCAGTCCGTCACCAGCAACATTCAGTCTAAACCAGGTCAGCAGGTAAAAGCAGCACATCTGCTGACAACATCTGTTCAAGACTAAACTGTGATAAAGCATTTAGCTGAGCGTTAGCTCTGTTAGCAGCAGCGACGCTCTGATCCCACAGGAAGGTCTTCCAACCTGGAGACACGACTTCAGGGGCATTCCAGTTGAAGCTTCCGACCTGGAACTCAGAAACTCAGAGAACGCAGCATTAAGGACAACAGACGACACCGGGGGGGGGGGGGGGGGGGCCTGTAGCCACCAGGGCGGCCCTGTAGCCACCGGGGGGGGTCCTGTAACCACCGAGGGGGGTCCTGTAGCCACCGGGGGGGGTCCTGTAGCCACCGGGGGGCCGGGGGGGGGGTCCTGTAGCCACCAGGGCGGCCCTGTAGCCACCGGGGGGGGTCCTGTAACCACCGGGGGGGTCCTGTAGCCACCGGGGGGGGTCCTGTAGCCACCGGGGGGGCCGGGGGGGGGGGTCCTGTAGCCACCGGGGGGGCCAATGTAACCACCAGGGGGGCCCTGTAGCCACCGGGGGGGGGGCCCTGTAGCCACCAGGGGGCCAATGTAACCACCAGGGGGGTCCTGTAACCACCAGGGGGGCCCCTATAACCACCGGGAGGGGGGTTAAATTAATTCTAATTTAAATCTTTACTCTGAAGCATTTAAAGCTCAACTTCTGACTTTGTTGTGATTTGAAAGAGTTTTATTGCAAATTTTCAAGATTATAAAGTAACAGTTTTCTCATCTTGACTCTAAGAAAACACAAAAACTGGTTGTCGTCACGGTAAAGTCAAGATTAAACTGCAGTAAACCAGATTAAGTGAAAGATTAAAAAAGAAAAAAAAAATTGAGAAATTGTCCTTTTAAGACACTCTCTATATTTGTTAATAATTGCTGTTAAGCGTTGACGCTTCAGTTAAACTCTTATAAAACAGATTATATCAGTCTGGTATTGAATTCTTCCAGTATGTTCTATATTCAGCATTATTACATTAAACCAACATCCACAAATGTTTTCTGGTTTTTTAGCTCACTAAAAACTTGGAAGACGTGTTTTTGTTCTGTTTTTTCTGTGCAGTAAACTGGACCACCGTCGGCCCATCATCAAGGACGCCATTCCAGCCCGGACCCCCATGAACCCCCCCAACATTGAAGGACCCAGAACCATCACTGCAGAAGGGTTGGAGTCAGGTCCGCTTAAACCAGAAAGTTCTGCTTTAAACCTCAACAATGAACCATTCAAACCCCCTGAAACCTTCCAGGACAACCAAGATGGCTGCAGAACTGGTTTTTAAGTCCTTCACCAGCGTTCCTGCTCCACTGCAGCCATCTTGGATGTGTTCTGGTGATACCAGTCTGGTTGGTGCTCCGCCTACGTCTCATGCCTCTCTGATTGGTCATTAGTCTATCCAATGTTTTCCAGAGACAGTTTCTTCCGCGTCTGTTGGTTCCGCCTCCTGGAAATCAAAGTCTGATCCAGAGGAACCAAAATGTCACAAAGAGGAAAAGAATCTGGACGTCTGGCCAGGAGACGTTTTTATAAACTTGATTTTTCAGGTCAAATCTTCGCTACAGATCCATGACAGAAACTTCTCACATCTGTGAATGTTGAGGCTGATTTAAGCTTCTGCATTAAAGCATCGGTGCACCTGGTGCCGGACTCGCACCTGGTCCCGGTCCTGCAGCAGGACCTGCACCTGGTCCCGGTCGTTCACCTGGTGCCAGACCTGCACCCGGTGCCGGACCTGCAGCAGGACCTGCACCTGATCCTGGACATGCACCTGGTGCCAGACCTGCAGCAGGACCTGCACCTGGTCCCGGTCCTGCACCTGGTCCCGGTCCTTCACCTGGTGCCGGACCTGCAGCAGGACCTGCACCTGGTCCTGGACATGCACCTGATGCCAGACCTGCACCTGGTGCCAAACCTGCACCTGGTGCCAGACCTGCAGCAGGACCTGCACCTGGTCCTGGTCCTTCATCTGGTGCTGGATCTGCATCTGGTGCTGGATCTGCACCTGGTCCCGGTCCTTAACCTGGTGCTGGACCTGCACCCGGTGCCGGACCTGCAGCAGGACCTGCACCTGCTCCCGGTCCTTCATCTGGTGCTGGATCTGCATCTGGTGCTGGATCTGCATCCGGCAGCTTCCTCCAGTTACCCCTGTAGAAGCAGACTGGAACAGCACTGGTGTGGCTGTCAGAGCTGGTCCTGGTGGAGATGACGAGAACATTTCCACCAGGAACAGTTTCTCTGCCGTCACATGACCACGAAGGGACAGATGTGGAGTTTCTTTGCACCTCTGATGCTCAGTAGAGCGCCGTGGCTCCGTGATCTGTATTGCTAGTTTCAGTTTGTCGTTCTCTTAACTGGAAAATTCCCCAAAGGCACCGTGTTGCTGCCACCTACAGACAGCTTTAGATTAGATCAGCAGGTGGCACCATGTTGCTGCCACCTACAGACAGCTTTAGATTAGATCAGCAGGTGGCACCGTGTTGCTGCCACCTACAGACAGCTTTAGATTAGATCAGCAGGTGGCACCGTGTTGCTGCCACCTACAGACAGCTTTAGATTAGATCAGCAGGTGGCACCGTGTTGCTGCCACCTACAGACAGCTTCAGATTAGGTCAGCAGCGAAGTCACTTGTCGTCAGAGTGGACCTTCATGTGGACGTACAGACTCCAGCTCTTGCTGAAGCTTTTCCCGCAGCTTTTACACTGGAAGGGTTTCTCTCCGGTGTGCGTCGTCATGTGGTTCAGCAGGTGAATCTTTCTGGTGAAACTCCTCCCGCAGGTTTTGCAGGAAAAGGGCTTCTCGCCGGTGTGGATCCTGGTGTGGACGTTCAGGCTGCTCCTCTGGGTGAAGCTCTTGCCACACACCTTGCACAGGTAGGGCTTCTCGCCGGTGTGGGTGATCATGTGCTCCAGCAGGTTGCTGCTGCTGGTGAAGCTCTTGCCGCAGGTCTGGCAGGGATAAGGTTTCTCACCTGTGTGAGTCCTCATGTGTCGCAGCAGGTTGCTGTTATGGGGGAAGGATTTTCCACAGATGATGCAGGGATGCATCTTCTCACCTGTGTGGCTCCTCATGTGGCGCGACAGGCTGCTGTCGACGGAGAAGCATTTACCGCAGACGTGGCAGGTGAACACCTCACCTGTGTGGACCGCTTCATGCTTCCTGAGCGCCGACGGCACGAAGAAACCTTCTCCACAGGTGGTGCAGAAGTGCTGCTTCTCGCTGGTGTGAGTTCTCATGTGCTGTAACAGGTTAAAGTTGTACCTGAAGGCTTTCTCACAGATGATGCAGGAGAAGGGTTTCTCTCCGGTGTGGATTCTGTAGTGGACCTTCATCTGAGAGACGTGTTTGAAGGCTCTTCCACAAACGTCACATATTACAGACAAATCAACGCCGTCACACTGATCCTCATTGGTCACGTCGTTGTTGTTGTTGTTGTTGCGTCTCCTGTCTCTGTGGCGTCTCTTCTTCTGCTTCGTCTCCGTGTCTTCAGGTCCGTTTCCTTCCTGGTCTCGACTCTCAGCTTCAGTCCAGTTCTCAGGGAGGAGCTGGTCTGGTTCTGGTTCCTCATAAGCTGGAGTCACCATGAAGACATCAGTCTCCTCCTTCAGCACCAGCTGCTCTTCCTCCGGACCGGTCCAGAGTTCCCCTGGTTCTTCTTTGATCTGTGGAGGTTCTGGTTCCTCCTGATCCAGATTGGAGGTCTCCTCCTGGTCACAGAGCTGCTGCTCCGTCAGAACCTCCTCCGTACAAGTGAAATGCTGTGGGACATCTATATGGAAAAAAGAATAAAAAATATTAGAAGGTGAAGACGTAACAGAGATAAACTCATCAGAGAAAAATGTTCCTGTTTTGAATGAAATAGTGTCAAGAGGAGGGTTGGGCATCGTTTGGATTTTAACGATTCTGATTCTCTGTTTCGATTCCTGCTCAAAACGATTCTCGATTCCGATTCTTTGATGTGTAGGTCAACAGATCACGACTTATCTAACAGTAGTTTTTTCATAAAAATAAAACGTGACACATTTACACAGGCAACAGGCGATTTTTATTCTTACACATGCTACCATGCACATATGCACACACAGAATTAACTTATAGCCTAAGGGCCGGATCTTACGCCTCCTGCTACCCACTACCTGCAAATTGCTGATTTAGGAGCCTCTGCCAACCGCTAATGCAATCTTCCGCTCCCTAAAGCCGCTACCCATTATGCCAACTCCCTCCGCGGCAATGGGCGTGTCTCTTGCGCTTTCCACAAATTCGGTATCTTGCGGTACTGGTATCTCGCAGATTTAGATAGAGGGTAGCAGGTGGTCTGACCACCCACTACCCTCCATCTAAATCTGCGAGATACCAGTACCGCAAGATACCGAGTTTGTGGAAAGCGCAACCGGCATGTTGGCGCGTAAAAGAGCACCTCCAAATCGCGTCATTGTGCGTCCACGGAGACACATGTGGACTGCACAACCGGCTCTACCTCTCGATTATGCATCACTGTATTACTGGCATACGTTATGATGAGAGGATGTCTGTATAGCTGTGGCATGATCTCATTCAGATGTTTGCTGTGGAGGAAACGAGGAGAACACAGAACTCTGTTGTGGAGTTTCTTGTTGTGTGCTCGTATCCCTCTGACTCTCTCCTTGCGCTCGGAGCACCTGAGATGTTCTCAGTGGTAGAAGGTAGATGTCATCATACGTGTTCCTCTGGCTCAATGCTCATCCAATGATCCGTTCTGCAGTATTTTAAAAAGCACCACTCCCAGCGGCTATGCGTCTTGGTGTATCTTGGCGCAGGGTATATGTTCAAGATAACTCAAAAAGTTATGGATGTATTTTGATGACATTTTCAGGAGTTGTCGGAAATGTGAAAAGGAATAACTGATTTTATTTTGGGTGTGATTCAGAAGAAATCCTGGATTCTGGATCACTTTCAAATTTTCGATAACATTGCGCTGTTTAGTTGTTTAGCCTAAAGCAACCACAACTGTTGTGCTTGGCGGAGGTCTGCGCTCTCCGAGTGCTTTTCTAGTTAAGAAATGCTTTCCTGGAAGCTCACTGGCTCTATTTTTTTCTGAACAGTTTGTTGAAACTTCTTGGAGTACAAAAGAAATGATTAAATCATTTGCTCCACATATACATTATGTATATATCAGTGCAGAGGAGGAGAAGGAAGGAAGAGGAGGAAGCTCTACAGCAGAGTCCCAGACGAGCTGCCCAATCTGGATGAAAAGATGCTCCATAGCAGTTTGCAGGTACCGCAACCTGCTCTTAAAGGCAATGGCTACTGACGCACTGATTGGTTAAACAGGTGGAATGTCCTAACCACTCCCATGCATAATGTGTGTGTAGGGCAGTTGCCTAAATGGGTCAGCAGGTGGCAACATTATGCTGTATATGCTCTCTGGTTTGAGCAAAGCGCCATAATTTGTCCCTCACTGGACACCGTATTTTGAGTTTTCTTTCACTCCGCACTGGCGCGGTTTTGTTTAGTGTTCGTTTGTGGTTTGAAAGGTAAGCACTAGAGATCGCATTCTCTACGTCATAGTTAAATAGGTCGATGATAATCAGTTGTTATGATGTTTAGTCTAAATTATGCATTTACTGAGATGCTTGTTTACCATTTGACAAAGTTTTGGGAGTTTGAGACTTTGTTTTATATTTGTATGTGGGCTGGAAGTTTGGCTAGCCTTTTCTTTTTTTTATTTTATTGAATGTATTTCACAAGCTCTGTTTGCTATTTAACTGCCTGCACATTTTGGAGAGGCTGCAGCTGGTGTTCAGTCGGCTTCTGGAGCATGGCCTAAAGCTGAAACCCTCCAAATGCCAGCTGATGAGAAAGGAAGTGCAGTATTTGGGTCACTTGGTGTCTGCGGAGGGGGTCCGGACAGACCCGGAGAAGGTTAGCAGGGTAAAGGACTGGGCCAGGCCAACAAACCGCAAGGACGTGCTGCAATTCCTGGGGTTTGCTGGTTATTATAGGCGCTAATGCTGATGCCCTCTCTCGTCTGTCCAACGAGGAGGTCACTCAGGCCCTGCAAACATGCCCCCAGCAGGTGGCGTCTAGTGAGCCCGGGAATGATGTAGGACAGCCCACACAGGACCCAGAGAACTCTACAAGCCAGGGCACATCTGCCTTCAGGAAATTTGGATCTGTGTCTCTCAGGCCTAATGAGCGCTATAGGGACGTGGGTATTGAGTCACTGCCTGCCATGACGAAACAAGAGATTCGTGCAGGGCAGAAGGAGGATCCTGTTATTGGCCCTGTCTTGCACTATAAAAGTCTGAATCAGAAACCAAGCCGCAGTGAGAGGATCAGCAGTGGTGGGCAGGTGTGCCTTCTCCTAAAAGAGTGGAAGAGGTTAGTGATGCGAGATGGTATCATGTATCACCGCATCCGAGACTGCCAAAGGGGAGTGGTGGAGCAGCTAGTATTGCCAGAGAAGCTGCGTGAATTAGTTAAGACAGCTCTTCACGATGACTCAGGACACTTAGGTTTTGAGAGGACAGTGCAGATGGTAAGAGAGAGGTTTCACTGGCCACAGATGTTCAAGGAGATCAAGGCCTGGTGTGAGCAGTGTGAGAGATGCTGCCTCAGAAAAACACCAACTGCGGGGTCAGGGCTCCTCTGGTTAGCATCCACAGCAGTGCTCCCATGGAGCTCGTATGTGTGGACTTTTTGACTCTGGAAAAGTCAAAGGGTGGCATAGAAAATGTCCTCGTCGTCACTGACCACTTCTCACACTTTGCGCAGGCATACCCCACAAAAGACCAAAAGGCCAACACTGTGGCCAGGGTGCTGTGGAGAAACTTCTTCTGCCGGTTTGGCTTCCCTGCTAAATTGCATGCAGACCAAGGGCGCAATTTTGAAAGTGCTGTTGTGAAGGAGCTGTGTAAATGTACTGGTTTCACTAAGACCCACACAACCCCCTATCACCCCCAGGGCAATGGGACCACTGAAAGGTTCAACCGCACCCTCATGAACATGCTTGGGACATTAGAGCCTCATCTGAAACCTCGGTGGCATGAGTATGTGGATGCAATGACCCATGCCTACAACTGCACACGTCATGACTCTACAGGGTACACGCCATACTTCCTGATGTTTGGTAGGCATCCCAGGCTCCCTGTTGACCTGATTTTCGGGCTCCAGACCTCTAATGAGCCATGTAAATACAGTGAGTATGTCCAGACTCTGCATGACTGTCTGTCACAGGCGTATGCCCAGGCTAATCAGGCCTCTTGCCAGGCCAAGGGACAACAGAAAAAATATTATGACCTGAAAGCAAAGGGTCAAGTCTTTAAGCCAGGTGACAGAGTCCTCATCAAAGTGTGTCATGTGGTGGGGCGGCAGAAATTAGGAGACAAATGGGAGCCCCGGCCTTACATTGTGGTGAAGAAGCAGCCCAGCATACCTGTGTATGTGGTACGATCAGAAAATGGCAACATGGAGAGGGTTGTCCACCACAACCTTCTCACACAGTGTATGTTTCTTCCAATAGACCGGGCTAGTGAGGTGCCTAGAGGGGAAGTTGAGCCAGAAACAGCAGATGATTGGATGCTGGAGAACACAGAGGGCATGATGGAGCAGGCCTGCAAAATGACAATACAGGGAGTGGAGCCAGAAACAGAAGAGGATTTGGAGCGGGATAACATGGAGGAAAATGTGGACGAAGCTGCAGATGGGACAACAGATGGACAGTTTGAACACCCAGACATGGAGGAAATGGATATACAGGAGGGACAAAAGGAAATGAGGGAAGAATGTGTAACAGTCAGCAGCACCAATTTGCCTCCCAGATCCAGTGTTCCAAGGAGGAACGTGTCAAGAAACCGACGTCCCCCCAAGAGGCTTTCCTATGAGTCACGAGCTGTGGAAATGGAGGACAATCAACAGAAGATAAAAAGAGGATGGAAATTGTGGCAGAGGGCCAAAGCAAGAAGAGCAGCAGAACACATGCAGCACATCACCTGTAGTACCCACCTTAATAAGAGGCACACATACATGTTTTTACATCACTACATAACACAGTCATTCGTTCATTTTTCACATTTATTTTGACAGTTCTCTTTGTGTTGAGTGGTTGATCCTTGTTTAAATTCATTTGGTCTAATGGCTGGGACGCCATTAATTAAAGAGGGGGTGGATGTAGGGCAGTTGCCTAAATGGGTCAGCAGGTGGCGACATTATGTTGTATATGCTCTCTGGTTTGAGAAAAGCGCCATAATTTGTCCCACACTGGACACCGTATTTTGAGTTTTCTTTCACTCCGCACTGGCGCGGTTTTGTTTAGTGTTCGTTTGTGGTTTGAAAGGTAAGCACTAGAGATCGCATTCTCTACGTCATAGTTAAATAGGTCGATGATAATCAGTTGTTATGATGTTTAGTCTAAATTATGCATTTACTGAGATGCTTCTTTACCATTTGACAAAGTTTTGGGAGTTTGAGACTTTGTTTTATATTTGTATGTGGGCTGGAAGTTTGGCTAGCCTTTTCTCTTTTTTATTTTATTGAATGTATTTCACAAGCTCTGTTTGCTATTTAATTGCCTGCACATTTTCCTCATACTTGTCTTGAGTCTGGGACCTTGTTTAGCCATTATGAAGGTGCAGTGCTTGATTTTATTATTTTAATTGTATTAGAAATTACGTTTATATTAGTTATCTTGATATTGAGTGTTCGTTTGTGGTTTGAAAGGTGGAGCTGCCAACACCAACACAAATAAACAGCGCGGTCTGAACCACGACCTTGAACACCGTGTGTCCGATTCTTGCCTCCCCCTGCACCCCAACAACAACCTTACACACAACGCAGAGTCCTCGGGTGTAAAGAGGTGCAATCCTACACGGGGTGGGTTACATGTGCATAATATAGTGGTTGGCACAGGTAATATCACAGGTTTCGGGAGGTGGAAGATTGCGTTCTTTGTGGGGGAACGCCCCTCCTGCTACCTGCTATCCCTTAATAGCAGCTTTAGGAGGTTTGCCGCAAGATAGGGCCCTAAATGTTAAACAACTTACAGTTGGCAGTTGGCCTCCAAAATACATTTTGCCCAACAAAAAACTAAATCAACAGTTTTTGTTTAGGAAGATGACCATATCTGCTCTTTCAGAAACAGACGGATAAACGCCGACAAAAACATAGCCTCCTTGGCGGAGATAAAAATTGTTTGTTTACCTGGGTTGCTGGGTTACGCTCATACAGACAAGGGGCCCTCCTAGCCAATGGGATGCCAGGAAGATGCTAGCCAATAGCCAATGGCAGAGCAGCTACAAGTATGTTAACGTTCAGTAAACTCTGGAAGCTGCGAGTAGCAGCGCTACTGTATTTTTGTGTTTCGTATCCTGAAATTTCTTTCGTAACTAGAGGCAATATTTTCCCGTTGATGCGTTTCGTAACTTGAAAACTTCGTATGTAGAAACGTTCGTAAGTAGAGGTACCACTGTAGATGAGAAGGCAAGAGTTTCTGGATGAAGACGGACTCTGTTGCAGTTGAATCAGCGACGGGAGCAACGCAGTGAATTAAATACGCTACACTCATTTATTTTTGTGATGCCATGCAGGCAAAGGTGTTTTTGCCACATTAGTCGTGCTCCCTCCTTTGGCAGTAACACGCTTCCCGCAGGTGTTGCACTGCGCCAGGTAGCCGTCATTTCCTGGACTGAAATGCAGCCAAACTCCAGAGGGGCGTCTTTTGGGATCCATGTTGTGGCGAGTGAAGTCCCGTCGGCAACGGACGTGACGTCGACACCAGCACGGAGTTGAGTACGCCGGGTGGAGTAACATCAACAAACTAGTGCAGTAAATCAAAACAAAATTAGCGCGGACATTTAGGAACCAAAAAAAGGAATCAAAATTCAAAAAATCTTCATAACGATTCCAGAACCGGACGTTTAGTAGGAAATGATTCCTACTTGGAATTGTTTTTCGGTGCCCAACCCTACTAAAGAGAAGACACTCTGGTGTCACATGAAGAAGTCAGTCGTGGCAGCGAAGTGAGGTGTTCAGCAGGACTCTGGGGGGCGGAGATAAACCCACCAGAAAGAGGCGGAGCTCCAACAGTGAGTCAGTCTCCACTGACCTCCACGTTAGAATGTCCAACTGTACAGCAGAAATAAACAAACATACAGTCTGGTACAAAAACAGCTTTGGTCTCATAGATGGAATTCACATCCATCACAACTGTCCAGATGGGGATTCTTTTCTTTTTTCTTCCTAAATATATACAACAACTGTATTTGTAATTAGGGGCGTGGTTCTTTAACTGATAGCGGGTTTAGCCAATGGCCAAGACCCAACAGAGCAGAGCCGTTCTTATATTCAACATAATATGTCTTGTGGTCCTAAGAGACCACTGGGACTGAACTGAACCAGGAGACAATCTGACCTGGGTCAGTAATTTAAAGGACAAACACGTACCGTATTCACCATATTTGTACTTAAACAGAGAAGTCCTCATCTTCTGTATCTGAATTGAACAGCTGAGCAATTTCCCCATCACACTTGCCGGGTTCCCTTGTCACTGTCAGAATCGGTCTCGTTGCCGGGTGGCTGTTCAACAATGAAGGTTGGAAAACAGTCAAAGGAGACACCTTCCCTAACCCCTAACCCTTAAACCCTAACCCTTAACCCCTAACCCTAAAGGGCCGTGTATACTCTCGCACCAATGTGTCACCATCAGCTTGTTGCAGAGATGCCGCCGTCACTTTTGATTTATACTCGCGCGGTCTCCGCTATGTTATTCAACAACGCAAGATGGACGATCACGAACTAGCTAAACTTACTAAACTTATCTCTTGGGTTTTTCCACTTCCTCACCGTCTCGCCGTATCCAGACCCACATTCATCGCTATCTCCCTCCATGAATTACTAGAATATGTGCTGTCTTTGTAATGTGGAGAACCAGAATCGTACAGAGGTGGGTACTTCCTCATTTCTTCAATGACGCGCTCTTTTCTGCGCGGATGTAGAATTGACCAATCAGAGGCCTCTGTTGTCTCCTCTCTGCGACACTGTCTGCGTCGATCTACAATTTTGAGTAGGTGCACGGAGTGTCTGTGTAGGGTGGGGGGGCATCTCTGCGTCGTCTGCGTAGCTGACGCAGACAACCTGACGTTCGAGTATAAATCAGGCTTAACCCCTAACCCTAACCCCTAAACCCCTAATCCAAACCCTAAACCTTCCCAGGCGTCCACAATCCATTCACACATGGTGGCATAAACCGCCCGCCGCTGCCTCCCAGTCTTGGTAAAGGTGTGTTCGCCATCACTCATCCATCGCTCCCACGGCGCTCACTTCACTTTGAACGTCCTGTTTAGACCAACATCCAACGGTTGGAGCTCTTTTGTTAATTCTCCTGGAATGATGCATATGCTGCTAGGTCGTCCTCAGATGAGCCTTCTGTCGTTGTTTCCATCAATTCTCCAAACCTCTACCCAGTTTGTTGGTGCTCTAACCCTACCCTTCTTGAGTATGTCCACGTATGTCAGTGTAGGACATCCTCTTGATCGATGGCCATGTGTTGGTTCCCTCAGCACCAGCTTGCTGGCTGGCAGCTCTGGATGGATTGGCAGTGCCCTGCTAGTCCCAGTCTCCCTTGGTACAGGATTTTGTTGGTTACATGCGTACTCTTGCTTACTGTTGCTTATGTTAAGCAACATCCTCATATAGCACCCATCCAGACTTCTCTAGGGTTGAATTCAGGGTCCAGCATTCACTGCCATAGAGGAGAACGGACTGTTGCTTAGAAGAAGCTGAGTTTGCTGGTTGGAGTTCCTACCTGCCTTTCAGGGTCCTCCGTGCCAGTGCCTTCCTCACCTGTAGATCTTGCTCAGTTGAGCTGACCCATGAGCCCAGGTATTTGAAGTCCTGGACTTCTTTCAGCACAGGTCCCTCTGATGTTATCAGAGGTTGATGTTCTGGTGGAATGTTGTAGGTGATGCGTTTAGCCTAAGGCCAACCTTGGCGCTCTAGCTCTACCCGACACCATGAAAACAACCGCAAGATCTACTGAACAGGGTAAAGCTAGCTCTAGCGCTCCAGTGCTCTAGCTCTACCCTGCTCTGTCGGAGAGCAGATTGATGTCATCTACGTAGTCAAGGTCTGTGAGGACCACTGCCAAGTATCGACTCAACCTCCTTGGCGTTAGTGTGAACCAAATTCCTGTTCTCCCCCACTGATTTCCTTCCCTTCCCTCCTCCCTTCCTCCTCCTCCAGCTCATTCAATAGTTAATTAGCAGCACCTCGTTACTGTAACTGTGCTCCATTTTCTTTCCTGTAGTTTGTTGTGCTGTTTTCCTCCTTTTTTTCTCTTTTCTTTCTATGTGTTTTCAGGTCAGAGTTTCCTGAGTTTCATGCTGACCTGCAGTTCCCTCCTCTGTCCATCCCAGCGTTTACCTCCACCTGTGTGTGTAGGTGTGTTCAGGGTGTCGGTTGCCGTGGTGACCAGTGATCTAGTCCTCTGACCATCTCACCTCAGTGCTGCTACCTGCATCTGTTTATGGAGTCATTTCATTCAGTCATTTGTGTCTCTCCTGTCTCTGTCCTCCCTCCTCTCTGTACTCCCTCATCTCTGTCCTCCATCCTGTCTCTGTCCTCCCTCCTCTCTCTGTCCTGTCTCCCCTCTTTTCTTTCTCTACCCAGCTGGTCTTCATCAGGAAGGTCCCTCCATATGATCCAGGTCCTGGTCCAGGTTTCTTCCTCTTAAAGTGGAGTTTTTTTGCCACTGTTTGGCTTAAAGGTTTTTTTCTCTGTGGGAGTTTTTTTACCTGATATTATCCTTGATTAGGATTTAATATAATTTTAGTTAATGATATTTGCTTGGGGGTCATGATCTGGGTCTCTGTAAAGACCTGGAGACAATTGACATTTATGTATTTATTTATTTATCTTTTGAACATATATGAACTATACAGTCCTTTTCATAATAATATGAATAATTATACAATGATATATAAAACAGATTTATCAGAAAAGAAAAAAAAGAAAACCTTTAATGAATACAGGCAGTAATAGCCTGGCGTTTTGTATGTTTTATGATGCTGAGATTTTTTTTATGTTAAAAAAAAAGGAGTAGAGGGAATCTTAAGCTTATGAAATCCATACCCCCTTTCATTTATATGTTTAACATGGTCATTAATTTTGCTTAATGATATAATATAACACAGTATAATATAATATAATATAATATAATATAAATATAATATAATATAATAATAAAACAACATGACATCTCCTTTCTGGATTTGTTATCAGTTACTCCCTACTCTACTTGTCTAATGTGTCTTTTTTAAACAGTTTTTTAAATTGTTTGCTTTCTTTGATATTATCAGGTAATGTTTTCCACAGGTCCACTCCTCCATGAGTCACCACCTTATCGTGGTGGAGGGGTTTGCGTGTCCCAGTGATCCTAGGAGCTATGTTGTCGGGGGCTTTATGCCCCTGGAAGGGTCACCCATGGCAAACAGGTCTCTAGGTGAGGGACCAGACAAAGTGTGGCTCATAAAGGACCTTTATGATGGAGAAGGACTGAGGCCCAAGTTTTCCCTTGCCCAGACGCGGGTCACCAGGGCCCCCCTCTGGAGCCAGGCCTGGAGGTGGGGCTCGGAGGCGAGCGCCTGGTGGCCGGGCCTTTGCCCATGGGGCCCGAAAGGGAAACATGGGCCCCCACTCCAGTGGACTCACCACCTGCAGGAGGGGCCATAGAGGTCGGGTGCGCAGTGAGCTGGGCGGTGGCCGGATGCGGGGACCCTGGCGGTCCGATCCTCGGCTGCAGAAGCTAGCTCTAGGGACGTGGAATGTCACCTCTCTGGCGGGGAAGGAGCCTGAGGTGGTGTGTGAGGTCGAGCGGTTCCAGCTAGATATAGTTGGACTTGCCTCAACACACGGCTTGGGCTCTGGAACCAGTATCCTCGAGAGGGGTTGGACGCTTTTCCACTCTGGAGTTGCTCCGGGTGAGAGGCGCCGAGCTGGTGTGGGCATACTTATTGCCCCCCGACTTGGCGCCTGTACATTGGGGTTTACTCCGGTGGATGAGAGGGTAGCCTCTCTCCGCCTCCGGGTGGGGGGACGGGTCCTGACTGTTGTTTGTGCTTACGCACCGAATAGCAGTTCAGAGTACCCACCCTTTTTGGAGTCCTTGGATGGAGTATTGGAGAATGTTCCATCTGGGGACTCCCTCGTTCTGCTGGGGGACTTCAATGCTCACGTGGGCAATGACAGTGAGACCTGGAGGGGTGTGGTTGGGAGGCAGGGCCCCCCCCGATCTGAACCAGAGTGGTGTTTCGTTGTTGGACTTCTGTGTTTGTCATGGACTGTCCATAACGAACACCATGTTCAAGCATAAGAGTGTCCACATGTGCACTTGGCACCAGGACACTCTAGGCCGCAGTTCGATGATCGACTTCATAATCGTATCGTCGGACTTGCGGCCGCATGTCTTGGACACTCGGGCGAAGAGAGGGGCGGAGCTGTCAACTGATCACCACCTGGTGGTGGGTTGGCTCAGATGGTGGGGGAGGATGACGGTCAGACCTGGCAGGCCCAAACGTGTTGTGAGGGTCTGCTGGGAACGTCTGGCAGAGTCCCCTGTCAGAAGGAGCTTTAACTCACACCTCCGGCGGAACTTCGATCATGTTCCGAGGGAGGCAGGGGACATTGAATCTGAGTGGGCTATGTTCCGGGCCTCTATTGTTGAGGCGGCCGACCGGAGCTGTGGCGGTAAGGTCGTTGGTGCCTGTCGTGGCGGCAATCCCAGAACTCGTTGGTGGACACCAGCAGTGAGGGATGCCGTCAAGCTGAAGAAGGAGTCCTATAAGGCCTTTTTGGCATGTGGGACTCTGGAGGCAGCTGACAGGTATCGGCAGGCTAAGCGGGACGCGGCTTTGGCGGTTGCTGAGGCAAAAACTCGGACATGGGAGGAGTTTGAAGAGGCCATGGAGAACGACTTCCGAACGGCTTCGAAGAGATTCTGGTCCACCATCCGGCGTCTCAGGAGGGGGAAGCAGTGCTCCATCAACACTGTATACAGTGGGGATGGGGAGCTGTTGACCTCGACTCGGAACTTTGTGGATCGGTGGAGGGAATACTTCGAAGACCTCCTCAATCCCGCCGACACGTCTTCCAATGAGGAAGCAGAGTCTGGGGACTCAGGGGTGGACTCTCCTATCTCTGGGGCTGAGGTTGCCGAGGTGGTTAAAAAGCTCCTCGGTGGCAGGGCCCCGGGTGTGGATGAGATCCGCCCGGAGTTCCTCAAGGCTCTGGATGCTGAGGGGCTGTCTTGGTTGACACGCCTCTGCAGCATCGCGTGGACGTCGGGGACAGTACCGCTGGATTGGCAGACTGGGGTGGTGGTCCCCCTCTTTAAAAAGGGGGACCGGAGGGTGTGTTCCAACTACAGGGGGATCACACTCCTCAGCCTCCCTGGGAAGGTCTATTCAGGGGTCCTGTAGAGGAGGGTCCGTCGGATAGTCGAATCTCGGATTGAGGAGGAGCAGTGTGGTTTTCGTCCCGGCCGTGGAACGGTGGACCAGCTCTACATCCTCTTCAGGGTCTTGGAGGGGGCATGGGAGCTCGCCCAACCAGTCTACATGTGTTTTGTGGACTTGGAGAGGGCGTTCGACCGTGTTCCCCGGGGATTCCTGTGGGGGGTGCTCCGGGAGTATGGGGTGCCGGACTCCCTTATACGGGCTGTCCGGTCCCTGTACGACCGGTGCCAGAGTTTGGTCCGCATTGCCGGCAGTAAGTCGGATTCGTTTCCAGTGAGGGTTGGACTCCGCCAAGGCTGCCCTTTGTCACCGATTCTGTTCATTACTTTTATGGACAGAATTTCTAGGCGCAGTTGAGGTGTCGAGGGGATCCGGTTCGGTGGCCTCAGGATTGGGTCTCTGGTGGTGATGATGTGGTTCTGTTGGCTTCATCGAGCCGTGATCTACAACTCTCGCTGGAGCGATTCGCAGCCGGTTGTGAAGCGGCTGGGATGAGGTCCTTCCCCAAGTGGAGGAGTTTAAGTATCTCGGGATCTTGTTCACGAGTGGGGGAAGGATGGAGCGGGAGATCGACAGATGAATCGGTGCGGCATCTGCAGTGATGCAGGTGCTGCGCCGGTCTGTTGTGGTGAAGAGAGAGCTGAGTCGGAAGGCGAAGCTCTCGATTTACTGGTCGATCTACGTTCCTACCCTCACCTATGGTCATGAGCTTTGGGTAGTGACCGAAAGAACAAGATCGCGGATACAAGCGGCTGAAATGAGCTTCCTTCGCAGGGTGGCCGGGCTCTCCCTTAAGAGATAGGGTGAGAAGCTCGGTCATCCGGGAGGGGCTCAGAGTAGAACCGCTGCTCCTCCACATCGAGAGGAGCCAGATGAGGTGGCTCGGGCATCTGGTTAGGATGCCTCCTGGACGCCTCCCTGGTGAGGTGTTCCAGGCACGGCCCACTGGGAGGAGACCCCGGGGAAGACCCAGGACACGCTGGAGGGACTATGTCTCTCGGCTGGCCTGGGAACGCCTTGGGATCCCCCCAGAGGAGCTGGAAGAAGTGGCCGGGGAGAGGGGGGTCTGGGCTTCCTTACTCCAGCTGATGCCCCCGCGACCCGACCTCGGATAAGCGGAAGAAGACGGTACGGTACGGTACGGTACGGTTTTCCACAGGTGAGTTTCAGTGGGTCTGAACCACTGGCTGCTTTAGATCCCCGCTTCAGTTTTATTCTCCTTCTGTCTCTGAACCATCTTTGAATGATGCCTGGAAGTCATTTGTATCTAACTTTGTATACAACTAAAGCAGTTTTGAAATTGATTAAATTTCAATGTTTGTAATTTTAAAAATAAATTATTGGTGTGTTTCATAATATCCCACATTGTTGACTATTCTTATTAGTATTTTTGCATGGTGCATATTGGCTGTAGGGTGCTTTTGTAGGTATTTCCCCACACTTCTGCACAATAGTTTATATCAGGTAAAAAAAAAGTGTTCAGTACAGTGTTTACAGTGTTTTGTAGTTCAGGATGTGTCTTAATTTACTTATAATTTCTACACTCCGTGCCAGTTTTGACCTAATGTATTTAACCTGAGTTTTCCAGTTGAGATAGTGGACATTTTAACAGACGCTATAGAAATAAAACTAAATTGACTTGAATCGCACAACATTTTTCCAGACTCTGGAACTCATACATCAGGTGCTCTGGGTCGATTTTTGACAAAATTAAAGGCATTAAAGTGTAAAGCTCTACACTAGACTGAAGACCGTGGACCCATCAGCAGTCCTTCAAACTCAATAAGTCCTCACAAAAATCAACATTTCCTTCCTCCTCAACCAGTTCAAGAATTTCACTGGTGAGTTAGTTGACCAGTTCAGTTTCCAACTCAGTCACTGATCGATGGCTGAGTCGGCTACTAACTTCCATCCCAGTGGCTCAGACCAGTCACAGCTGGTCTCAACCTGAGGACCAGGCACCAGGACACGTGAGGACCGGGCACCAGGACACGTGAGGACCGGGTACCAGGACACCTGAGGACCGGGTACCAGAACACCTGAGAACCAGGCACCAGGACACCTGAGGACCGGGCAACAGGACACCTGAGGACCGGGCACCAGGACACCTGAGGACCGGGCACCAGGACACCTGAGGACCGGGCACCAGGACACCTGATGACCGGGCACCAGGACACCTGAGGACCGGGCACCAGGACACCTGAGGACCGGGCACCAGGACACCTGAGGACCGGGCACCAGGACACCTGAGGACCGGGCACCAGGACACCTGATGACCGGGCACCAGGACACCTGAGGACCGGGCACCAGGACACGTGAGGACGGGGCACCTGGACACGTGAGGACCGGGTACCAGGACACCTGAGGACCGGGTACCATGACACCTGAGGACCAGGCACCGGGATACATGAAGACCAGGCACCGGGACAGCTAAGGACCGGGTACAAGGACAGCTAAGGACTGGGTACCAGGACACCTGAGGACCAGGCACCAGGACACCTGAGGACCAGGCACCAGGACACCTGAGGACTGGGCACCAGGACCGGGTACCAGGACACCTGCTGCTACCTGCTGCTACCTGCTGCTACCAGCTGCTGCCTGCTGCTACCTGCTGCTGCCTGCTGCTACCTGCTGCCGCCTGCTGCTACCAGCTGCTGCCTGCTGCTACCAGCTGCTGCCTGCTGCTGCCTGCTGCTAAATGCTGCTGCTGCCTGCTGCTGCCTGCTGCTACCAGCTGCTACCAGTTGCTGCCTGCTGCTGCCTGCTGCTACCTGCTGCTACCAGCTGCTGCCTGCTGCTACCTGCTGCTACCAGCTGCCGCCCGCTGCTACCTGCTGCTACCAGCTGATACCAGCTGCTGCCTGCTGTTACCAGCTGCTGCCTGCTGCTACCTGCTGCTAACTGCTGCTAACTACTGTTACCAGCTGCTGCCTGCTACTACCAGCTGCTACCTGCTGCTACCAGCTGCTACCAGCTGCCAAACTGCTGCTACCACCTGCTGCCTGCTGCTAACTACTGCTAACTGCTGCTACCATCTGCTGCCTGCTGCTACCAGCTGCTGCCTGCTGTTACCTGCTGCTAACTACTGCTACCATCTGCTGCCAGCTGCTGCATGCTGCTACCAGCTGCTGCATGCTGCGACCAGCTACTGCCTGCTACTACCAGCTGCTGCCTGCTGCTACCCGCTACTGACTGCTGCTACCTGCTGCTGCCTACTGCTAACTGCTGCTAACTGCTGCTGCCTGCTGCTACCAGCTGCTGCCTGCTGCTACCAGCTGCTACCTGCTGCTACCTGCTGCTGCCAGCTGCTACCTGCTGCTACCAACTGCTGCCTGCTGCTACCAGCTGCTACCAGCTGCTGCCTACTGCTACCTGCAGCTGCCTGCTGCTACCAGCTGCTGCCTGCTGCTAACTGCTGCTAACTACTGCTACCAGCTGCTGCCTGCTGCTACACGCTCCTGCCTGCTGCTGCCTACTGCTAACTGCTGCTAACTGCTGCTGCCTGCTGCTAACTGCTGTTGCCTGCTGCTACCAGCTGTTGCCTACTGCTAACTGCTGCTAACTGCTGCTGCCTGCTGCTAACTGCTGTTGCCTGCTGCTACCAGCTACTGCCTGCTGCTACCAGCTGCTGCCTGCTGCTACCTGTTGCTGCCTGCTGCTGCCAGCTGCTGCCTAATGCTGCTACCACCTGCTACCAGCTGCTGCCTACTGCTACCTGCAGCTGCCTGCTGCTACCAGCTGCTAACTGCTGCTAACTACTGCTACCAGCTGCTGCCAGCTCCTACCAGCTGCTGCCAACTGCTTACCTGCTGCTACCAGCTGCTGCCTGCTGCTAACTGCTGCTACCAGCTGCTGCCTGCTGCTACCAGCTGCTTCCTGCTGCTGCCTGCTGCTGCTGCTACCTGCTGCTGCCTGCTGTTACCAGCTGCTGCCTGCTGCTACCAGCTGCTGCCTACTGCTGCCTACTGCTACAAGCTGCTAAGTGCTACCTGCTGCTACCAGTTGCTAACTGCTGTTACCAGCTGCTGCCTGCTGCTACCTGCTGCTAACTGCTGCTAACTACTGCTACCAGCTGCTGCCTGCTACTACCAGCTGCTACCTGCTATTACCAGCTGCTACCTGCTGCTACCAGCTGCTGCCTACTGCTGCCTACTGCTACAAGCTGCTAAGTGCTACCTGCTGCTACCAGTTGCTAACTGCTGCTACCAACTGCTGCATGCTGCGACCAGCTACTGCCTGCTACTACCAGCTGCTGCCTGCTGCTAACTGCTGCTACCCGCTACTGCCTGCTGCTACCTGCTGCTGCCTACTGCTAACTGCTGCTAACTGCTGCTGCCTGCTGCTACCAGCTGCTACCTGCTGCTGTCAGCTGCTACCTGCTGCTACCAACTGCTGCCTGCTGCTACCAGCTGCTACCAGCTGCTGCCTACTGCTACCTGCAGCTGCCTGCTGCTACCAGCTGCTGCCTGCTGCTAACTGCTGCTAACTACTGCTACCAGCTGCTGCCTGCTGCTACACGCTCCTGCCTGCTGCTGCCTACTGCTAACTGCTGCTAACTGCTGCTGCCTGCTGCTAACTGCTGTTGCCTGCTGCTACCAGCTACTTCCTGCTGCTACCAGCTGTTGCCTACTGCTAACTGCTGCTAACTGCTGCTGCCTGCTGCTAACTGCTGTTGCCTGCTGCTACCAGCTACTGCCTGCTGCTACCAGCTGCTGCCTGCTGCTACCTGTTGCTGCCTGCTGCTGCCAGCTGCTGCCTAATGCTGCTACCACCTGCTACCAGCTGCTGCCTACTGCTACCTGCAGCTGCCTGCTGCTACCAGCTGCTAACTGCTGCTAACTACTGCTACCAGCTGCTGCCAGCTCCTACCAGCTGCTGCCAACTGCTACCTGCTGCTACCAGCTGCTGCCTGCTGCTAACTGCTGCTACCAGCTGCTGCCTGCTGCTACCAGCTGCTTCCTGCTGCTGCCTGCTGCTGCTGCTACCTGCTGCTGCCTGCTGTTACCAGCTGCTGCCTGCTGCTACCAGCTGCTGCCTACTGCTGCCTACTGCTACAAGCTGCTAAGTGCTACCTGCTGCTACCAGTTGCTAACTGCTGCTGCCTGCTGCTAACTGCTGCTGCCTGCTGCTGCCTGCTGCTAACTGCTGCTACCAACTGCTGCCTGCTGCTACCAGCTGCTACCTGCTACCTGCTGCTACCAGTTGCTAACTGCTGCTGCCTGCTGCTAACTGCTGCTGCCTGCTGCTAACTGCTGCTGCCTGCTGCTAACTGCTGCTGCTTGCTGCCAACTGCTGCTGCCTGCTGCTACCAGCAGCTGCATGCTACTAGCTGCTGCCTGCTGCTACCTAGCTGCTGCCTGCTGCTACCATCTGCTGCCTGCTGCCACCAGCTGCTGCCTGCTGCTCCCAGCTGCTAACTGCTGCTACCAGCTGCTGCCTGCTGGTACCAGCTGCTGCATGCTGCTGCCCGCTGCTATCCGCTGCTGCCCGCTGCTTCCCGCTGCTGCCCGCTGCTACCAGCTGCTGCCTGTTGCTGCCCGCTTCTACCAGCTGCTGCCTGCTGCTAACTGCTGCTGCCTGCTGCTAACTGCTACCAGCTGCTGCCTGCTGCTAACTGCTGCTACCAGCTGCTGCCTGCTGCTACCAGCTGCTACCTGCTACCTGCTGCTACCAGTTGCTAACTGCTGCTGCCTGCTGCTAACTGCTGCTGCCTGCTGCTAACTGCTGCTGCCTGCTGCTAACTGCTGCTGCCTGCTGCCAACTGCTGCTGCTGCTGCTACCTGCTGCTGCCTGCTGCCTGCTGCTACCACCTGCTGCCTGCAACTACCAGCAGCTGCATGCTACTACCTGCTGCTACTAGCTGCTGCCTGCTGCAACTAGCTGCTGCCTGCTGCTACTAGCTGCTGCCTGCTGCTGCCTGCTGCTACCAGCTGCTGTCTGCTGCTACCAGCTGCTGTCTGCTGTTAACTGCTGGTACCAGCTGCTGCCTGCTTCTACCAGCTACTGTCTGCTGCTAACTGCTGCTACCATCTGCTGCCTGCTGCTAACTGCTTCTATCAGCTGCTGCCTGCTGCTACCAGCTGCTAACTGCTGCTGCTGCCTGCTGCTACCAGCTGCTGCCTGCTGCTAACTGCTGCTACCATCTGCTGCCCGCTGCTACCATCTGCTGCCTGCTGCTACCATCTGCTGCCTGCTGCTACCATCTGCTGCCTGCTGCCACCAGCTGCTGCCAGCTGCTCCCAGCTGCTAACTGCTGCTACCAGCTGCTGCCTGCTGGTACCAGCTGCTGCATGCTGCTGCCCGCTGCTATCCGCTGCTGCCCGCTGCTACCAGCTGCTGCCTGTTGCTGCCCGCTTCTACCAGCTGCTGCCTGCTGCTACTGCTGCTGCCTGCTGCTAACTGCTACCAGCTGCTGCCTGCTGCTAACTGCTGCTACCAGCTGCTGCCTGCTGCTACCAGCTGCTACCTGCTACCTGCTGCTACCAGTTGCTAACTGCTGCTGCCTGCTGCTAACTGCTGCTGCCTGCTGCTAACTGCTGCTGCCTGCTGCCAACTGCTGCTGTCTGCTGCTACCTGCTGCTGCCTGCTGCCTGCTGCTACCACCTGCTGCCTGCAACTACCAGCAGCTGCATGCTACTACCTGCTGCTACTAGCTGCTGCCTGCTGCTACTAGCTGCTGCCTGCTGCTACTAGCTGCTGCCTGCTGCTACTAGCTGCTGCCTGCTGCTGCCTGCTGCTACCAGCTGCTGTCTGCTGCTACCAGCTGCTGTCTGCTGTTAACTGCTGCTACCAGCTGCTGCCTGCTGCTAACTGCTGCTACCAGCTGCTGCCTGCTGCTAACTGCTGCTACCATCTGCTGCTACCATCTGCTGCCTGCTGCTACCAGCTGCTGTGTGCTGCTACCAGCTGCTGCCTGCTGCTCCCAGCTGCTACCTGCTGCTAACTGCTGCTACCAGCTGCTGCCTGCTTGTACCAGCTGCTGCATGCTGTTGCCCGCTGCTATCCGCTGCTGCCCGCTGCTGCCCGCTGCTACCTGCTGCTAACTGCTGCTGCCTGGTGCTACCAGCTGCTGCCTGCTGCTACCAGTTCCTACCTGCTGCTGCCTGCTGCTACTAACTGCTGCCTGCTGCTGCCTGCTGCTACCAGCTGCTGCCTGCTGCTACCAGCTGCTGCCTCCTGTTAACTGCTGCTACCAGCTGCTGCCTGCTGCTACGAGCTGCTGCCTGCTGCTAACTGCTGCTACCACCTGATGCCTGCTGCTAACTGCTTCTATCAGCTGCTGCCTGCTGCTACTTGCTGCTGCTGCTGCTGCTGCTGCCTGCTGCTACCAGCTGCTGTCTGCTGCTACCATCTGCTGCCTGTTGCTAACTGCTGCTACCAGCTGCTGCCTGCTGCTAACTGCTGCTACCTGCTGCTAACTGCTGCTACCATCTGCTGCCTGCTGCTACCATCTGCTGCCTGCTGCTACCATCTGCTGCCTGTTGCTAACTGCTGCTACCAGCTGCTGCCTGCTGCTAACTACTGCTACCTGCTGCTAACTGTTGCTACCATCTGCTGCCTGCTGCTACCATCTGCTGCCTGCTGCTACCAGCTGCTGCCTGCTGCTACCAGCTGCTGCCTGCTGCTACCAGCTGCTGCCTGCTGCTCCCAGCTGCTACCTGCTGCTAACTGCTGCTACCAGCTGCTGCCTGCTGATACCACCTGCTGCCTGCAACTACCAGCAGCTGCATGCTACTACCTGCTGCTGCTGCTGCTACTAGCTGCTGCCTGCTGCTACTAGCTGCTGCCTGCTGCTACCAGCTGCTGTCTGCTGCTACCAGCTGCTGCTTGCTGCTACCAGCTGCTGCCTGCTGCTAACTGCTGCTACCATCTGCTGCCTGCTGCTAACTGCTTCTATCAGCTGCTGCCTGCTGCTACCAGCTGCTAACTGCTGCTGCCTGCTGCTACCAGCTGCTGCCTGCTGCTAACTGCTGCTACCATCTGCTGCCTGCTGCTTCCATCTGCTGCCTGCTGCTACCAGCTGCTGCCTGCTACTACCAGCTGCTGCCTGCTGCTCCCAGCTCCTACCTGCTGCTAACTGCTGCTACCAGCTGCTGCCTGCTTGTACCAGCTGCTACAAGCTGCTGCCTGCTGCTAACTGCTGCTACCATCTGCTGCCTGCTGCTACCATCTGCTGCCTGCTGCTACCAGCTGCTGCCTGCTGCTACCAGCTGCTGCTGCTGCTAACTGCTGCTACCAGCTGCTGCCCGCTGCTATCCGCTCCTGCCCGCTGCTACCCGCTGCTGCCCGCTGCTACCAGCTGCTGCCTGTTCCTGCCCGCTTCTACCAGCTGCTGCCTGCTGCTGCCTGCTGCTAACTGCTACCAGCTGCTGCCTGCTGCTAACTGTTGCTACCAGCTGCTGTCTGCTGCTACCAGCTGCTACCTGCTAACTGCTGCTGCCTGCTGCTAACTGCTGCTGCCTGCTACTAACTGCTGCTGTATGCTGCTAACTGCTGCTGCCTCCTGCCAACTGCTGCTGCCTGCTGCTACCTGCTGCTGCCTGCTGCCAACTGCTGCTGCCTGCTGCTACCTGCTGCTACCACCTGCTGCCTGCAACTACCAGCAGCTGCATGCTACTACCTGCTGCTACTAGCTGCTGCCTGCTGCTACTTGCTGCTGCCTGCTGCTACCAGCTGCTGTCTGCTGCTACCATCTGCTGCCTGCTGCTAACTGCTTCTATCAGCTGCTGCCTGCTGCTACCAGCTGCTAACTGCTGCTGCCTGCTGCTACCAGCTGCTGCCTGCTGCTAACTGCTGCTACCAGCTGCTGCCTGCTGCTAACTGCTGCTACCAGCTGCTGCCTGCTGCTACCATCTGCTGCCTGCTGCTACCAGCTGCTGCCTGCTGCTCCCAGCTGCTACCTGCTGCTCCCAGCTGCTACCTGCTGCTAACTGTTGCTACCAGCTGCTGCCTAATTGTACCAGCTGCTGCCTGCTGCTGCCCGCTGCTACCCGCTGCTGCCCGCTGCTACCAGCTGCTGCCCGCTGCTACCAGCTGCTGCCCGCTGCTACCTGCTGCTGCTGCCTGCTGCTACCTGCTGCTGCCTGCTGCTACCTGCTGCTGCCTGCTGCTAACTACTGCTGCCTGCTGCTGCCTGCTGCTACAAGCTACTGCCTGCTGCTACCAGCTGCTGCCTACTGCTAACTGCTGCTGCCTGCTGCTAACTGCTGTTGCCTGCTGCTACCTGCTGCTGCCTGCTGCTGCCTGCTGCTAACTGCTGTTGCCTGCTGCTACGAGCTACTGCCTGCTGCTACCAGCTGCTGCCTACTGCTACCTGCTGCTACCAGCTGCTGCCTGCTGCTGCTACCACCTGCTACCAGCTGCTGCCTACTGCTACCTGCAACTGCCTGCTGCTACCAGCTGCTAACTGCTGTTAACTACTGCTACCAGTTGCCAAACTGCTGCTAACTGCTGCTACCAGCTGCTGCCAGCTCCTACCAGCTGCTGCCTACTGCTACCTGCTGCTACCAGCTGCTGCCTGCTGCTACCAGCTGCTGTCTGCTGCTACCAGCTGCTTCCTGCCGCTGCCTGCTGCTACCGGCTGCTGTCTTCTGCTAACTGCTGCTAACTGCTGCTGCCTGCTGCTGCCTGCTACCAGCTGCTGCCTGCTGCTAACTGCTGCTACCATCTGCTGCCTGCTGCTTCCATCTGCTGCCTGCTGCTACCAGCTGCTGCCTGCTACTACCAGCTGCTGCCTGCTGCTAACTGCTGCTACCATCTGCTGCCTGCTGCTTCCATCTGCTGCCTGCTGCTACCAGCTGCTGCCTGCTACTACCAGCTGCTGCCTGCTGCTCCCAGCTGCTACCTGCTGCTAACTGCTGCTACCAGCTGCTGCCTGCTTGTACCAGCTGCTACAAGCTGCTGCCTGCTGCTAACTGCTGCTACCATCTGCTGCCTGCTGCTACCATCTGCTGCCTGCTGCTACCAGCTGCTGCCTGCTGCTCCCAGCTGCTACCTGCTGCTAACTGCTGCTACCAGCTGCTGCCCGCTGCTATCCGCTCCTGCCCGCTGCTACCCGCTGCTGCCCGCTGCTACCAGCTGCTGCCTGCTGCTGCCTGCTGCTAACTGCTACCAGCTGCTGCCTGCTGCTAACTGTTGCTACCAGCTGCTGTCTGCTGCTACCAGCTGCTACCTGCTAACTGCTGCTGCCTGCTGCTAACTGCTGCTGCCTGCTACTAACTGCTGCTGTATGCTGCTAACTGCTGCTGCCTCCTGCCAACTGCTGCTGCCTGCTGCTACCTGCTGCTGCCTGCTGCCAACTGCTGCTGCCTGCTGCTACCTGCTGCTACCACCTGCTGCCTGCAACTACCAGCAGCTGCATGCTACTACCTGCTGCTACTAGCTGCTGCCTGCTGCTACTTGATGCTGCCTGCTGCTGCCTGCTGCTACCAGCTGCTGTCTGCTGCTACCATCTGCTGCCTGCTGCTAACTGCTTCTATCAGCTGCTGCCTGCTGCTACCAGCTGCTAACTGCTGCTGCCTGCTGCTACCTGCTGCTGCCTGCTGCTAACTGCTGCTACCAGCTGCTGCCTGCTGCTAACTGCTGCTACCAGCTGCTGCCTGCTGCTACCATCTGCTGCCTGCTGCTACCAGCTGCTTCCTGCTGCTCCCAGCTGCTACCTGCTGCTAACTGTTGCTACCAGCTGCTGCCTAATTGTACCAGCTGCTGCATGCTGCTGCCCGCTGCTACCCGCTGCTGCCCGCTGCTACCCGCTGCTGCCCGCTGCTACAAGCTGCTGCCCGCTGCTACCAGCTGCTACCAGCTGCTGCCTGCTGCTACCTGCTGCTGCTGCTGCTGCCTGCTGCTACCTGCTGCTGCCTGCTGCTACCTGCTGCTGCCTGC
Organism: Hirundichthys speculiger; assembly: GCA_018398805.1. Lineage (NCBI taxonomy): Eukaryota > Metazoa > Chordata > Actinopteri > Beloniformes > Exocoetidae > Hirundichthys > Hirundichthys speculiger. Next base: position 397 of record JAGFBZ010002281.1, on the reverse strand, counting down.
TGCTAACTACTGCTGCCTGCTGCTGCCTGCTGCTACAAGCTACTGCCTGCTGCTACCAGCTGCTGCCTACTGCTAACTGCTGCTGCCTGCTGCTAACTGCTGTTGCCTGCTGCTACCAGCTACTGCCTGCTGCTACCAGCTGCTGCCTGCTGCTAACTGCTGTTGCCTGCTGCTACGAGCTACTGCCTGCTGCTACCAGCCTGCTGCTGCTACCTGCTGCTACCAGCTGCTGCCTGCTGCTGCTACCACCTGCTACCAGCTGCTGCCTACTGCTACCTGCAACTGCCTGCTGCTACCAGCTGCTAACTGCTGCTAACTACTGCTACCAGCTGCCAAACTGCTGCTGCTGCCATGCTGCTCCTACCAGCTGCTGCCTACTGCTACCTGCTGCTACCAG
>JAGFBZ010002280.1:0-49667 GCA_018398805.1 Hirundichthys speculiger | reverse complement strand
TTCGGTGATAAAAGTCTTTCGGCCGAAAACCGAAAATGCACTTTTGGGCCATTTTTGGCCGAAAATTTTCGGTGGCCGAATTTTCGGTGCATCCCTAATTGCTGGTTCCAAATCCATGAACTTTCCAGTAAGTCATACGTGGTACTGAACTCTAAAGGACAATACAGTCATGACGTTTGAGATGGATAGACTAAAGGTTATGGACTGAGAAATCTAGACTGAGCTGGGATTACTACAGCTCAGACCAGTTCTGCACTCCTTGTTTCCACTCTTTCACCTCTCACTGAATTGAAATGAAGTTCTTGTTTGGAAAAATAACTGATAATTCCAGTTAAAAAAAAAAAAAAAGTCACTGGACCAAGAGTACAGTGATCGCTTATTTTTCGCGGTTAATGGGAAAAAATTTTTTTAATTATATTATATATTTCTGAAAAATCCGCAAAGCACTAAAACCACAGTACTCAAACCGCAAAGTGACAAGGGATCACTGTACTCACTTTAGATGTATTTAAATTTCTGGAGAGAGATGCCAATAAAATTCATCTCTGAACTTTGGCAGTTAGATTAGAAAGAAGGAAGATGATCAGATGATGCAGTCAACGTTACTCCCCATTTAGTTCTGAAACACCTGGACAAATGTGTGTGTATATATATATATATATATATATATTAGGGCTGTCAAAGTTAACGCGTGATTAACGCAAAATTATTTTAACGCAACTAATTTTTTTAACGCGGATTAACGCGCCTGGCCGTTTGATGTACAATAGTAGAGGAGAGTAGGTTTAATGAGCCTCGGGCCCGCCGTAGTTGTAGTCCTCCGTAGTTTGTCAAAACAGGAAGCCATGCACTGACGTCGACGGCCATGCCGCAGACAGACAGATGTAAACAAACCGTGGATACAAAAGATACTATTTTGAATGGTAAGTTTAGCTTCAAAACCTTGCCTGATGGCTAACTCCAGAAGATAAATGTTGTTTGTGTTTGCTGTCGATGTGAATTTAGTTACCACCGGAGTCCGACTACTGAAATATCACTTGTCTGCTAATCAGAGCGCTGATGCAGAGAGCCCCCCCCCGTTTGAAGCAAACCACAAAAATATTTTGTATGAAGAACATAAGAGAAAATATTGAGTATATATATATGTATATAATATATAATGGATTTGGCATTGTAGCAATAAATAAACATGCATTTGTTTTGCATAAGGCGAGCATTTGTGTACTCTCATATTAGGCAAGGCAACTTTATTTGTAGAGCACAATTCATACACAAGGCAATTCAAAGTGCTTTACAGATGCATAAAATCACAAGAAGGCAAATAGAATCATTCCATACAATCATAAAAATAATAATTAATTAATAAAAAAATAACCCTAACCCTATTAAATAAAAAATGAAGAGTGCAGATAAAATCCTTCCAGTCATCATCTTCACATCTAAACAGAACTGTTTTCAGTCTGGATCAGAACATTGTCAGAGTTCAGGTCTGTCTCACATCTTCTGGAAGACTGGTCCAGATTTTAGGAGCATAAAACTGAAATGCAGCTTCACCTTGTTTAGTCCTGACTCTGGACACCAGCAGGAGACCACTACCTGAGGTTCTCAGAGTCCAGGTTGGTTCATATGGATCTAACATGTCAGAGATGTACTTTGGGGCCATGAAGAGACTTGAACACAAGTAGAGCTGTTTTTTAAAGTCTATTCTCTGAGTGACAGGAAGCCAGAGACCTCAGGACTGGACTAATATGGTCGTATTTTCCTGGTTCTAGTCAGGACTCGAATTAATAAGAGTAATACAACTTGAAAAAGATATACTAAGGCACATAAGGTAGATTTAGAACAGATAAAAATATGCGATTAATTTGTGATTAATCATGATTAACTATGACAGTCATGCGATTAATCTGATTAATTATTTTGAGAAATTGACAGCTCTATATATATATATATATATATATATATATATATATACATATACACATAACACATATATAAATATATATCGATATATATATATACATATACCATACACCATATATATATATCTACCTATACATACACATATATATATATATATACATATACACATATATATATATATATATATATATATATATATATATTATATATATATCTACTTATGTTCAAGTCTCTTCATGGCCCCAAAGTACATCTCTGACATGTTAGAGTCCATATGAACTAACCTGGACTCTGAGAACCTCAGGTAGTGGTCTCCTGCTGGTGTCCAGAGTCAGGACTAAACAAGGTGAAGCTGTTATTTCAGTTTTATGCTCCTAAAATCTGGAACAGTCTTCCAGAAGATGTTAGACAGGCCTGAACTCTGACAATTTTCAGATCCAGACTGAAAACAGTTCTGTTTAGATGTGCAGATGATGACTGAAGGATTTTATCTGCACTCTTCAGTTTTTTAAATTTACTTAATTAATTTTTTATTAATTAATTTTTTATTATTGATTATTTTTATGCTAGTATAGAATGATTCTATTTGCCTTCTTGTGATTTTATGCATCTGTAAAGCACTTTGAATTGCCTTGTTACGAATTGTGTTCTACAAATAAAGTTGCCTTGCCTAATATGAGAGTACACAAATGCTTGCCTTATGCAAAACAAATGCATGTTTATTTATTGCTACACAATCCAAAATCCATTATATATTATATACATATATATATAAACTCAATATTTTCTCTTATGTTCTTCATACAAAATATTTTGGTGGTTTGCTTCGAACGGGGGGGGGGCTCTCTGCATCAGCGCTCTGATTAGCCGACAAGTGATATTTCAGTAGTCGGACTCCGGTGGTAACTAAATTCACATCGACAGCAAACACAAACAACATTTATCTTGTGGAGTTAGCCATCAGGCAAGGTTTTTGAAGCTAAACTTACCATTCAAAATAGTATCTTTTGTATCCATTTTTATCCCAATTACTGCTAACGGAGGTATGTTTACTTCTGTCGGTCTGCGGCATGGCCGTCGACATCAGTGCATGGCTTCCTGTTTTGACAGGACTACGGAGGACTACAGGACTACAACTACGGCGGGGCCCGAGGCTCATTAAACCTACTCTCCTCTCTACTATTTTACATCAACGGCCAGGCTAAGGCTCGCGTTAATCCGCGTTAAAAAAATTAGTTGCGTTAAAATTATTTTGCGTTAACTTTGACAGCCCTATATATTATATATATATATATATATATATATATATATATATATATATATATATATATATATATATATACATATACATATACACACACACATACACAGATATGTGTGTTATATGTTTTTGTTTGTTTTTAGGTAGTGGAAATAATTGGGTGAAAAACATAAGCACATTAAACATAATCCAACAGGTTTGAATGAATGTAATGGTGTCAGAGCTTGAATCTACTCCCTGATGCCATAATGAATAACTCCAGTAACTCATTTAAGGCAAACTGAACAGTCACCACGTCAGTAGACACATCACACTGCATTGAAAAGACGTTCGTTAATTTACTGACCTAAAACTACAAAGATTTGGAGAGCTAAAATCTGTTATTAAAATCTTTAAGGATGACTGTTAATAGTATCTTCCTTTGAGAAATGTGGTCAGAAAGGAAATTTTAAATGATTTAGATTTGAGATCACCTAAATGTTTGATCAAAGAAAATTAACAAAACTCATCGGTGAATGTAAGAAGATTTCATTATGCACAATATGAAGTGAAAACAAGATCTGGACCTTTAAGAGATTCCCTCACCACTGAGGGTAATTGAGGGGGGAAAGTTTGTTTTCAGTTTGCGAGAGAATACAGTATACCCTTACCCATTCGTGGTTCATTGTTCCCACAAGTTTGTTTTTTCATAATGTATTTGAAATTGTGGTAGCCCCCGGAAATTTTGTGAAGTTCTTAGGCCATTTTTTAGCAGAATATATAATGTATAACATTAAACATTACTATATATATTTACTGTTCGTACTGTATTTTCTGTCTAACTTTGTTCCATTTTCTATGGATTATGTTGTAGCTTACACTCACTTTATATGGGTCAGTCAGGAATGCAAATACACGATTTAGTATTAATAACGTGTTATTATTGCATTAACTCATTAATTTATTAATGCCAATATTTATTTTATCACCCATTTACGCATGTTGCTCAAATGCTTATATTCTGAAAAGTCTGTTTCTGGCTGCTGCAGAACCGGAAGATAATTGGCAGGTAAACAAGGAAAAGCTAAAACAGACATGTAGAACAGTGAAATTACAGAACTTTAACATGGACATTTTCATTTTAAAGTTCTCCCAGATGGAGGATTCAACAGAAACAAGGTTATTTGTAACAACTGTTAAGTTGAACTCCTTGTTGGTAGACTTTTTTATTTTTAATAAATAAGAGGATGACATTAATGTCCTGGCAGTGGCAATAAGCTTTATTTTATTTAGAATTTTTTAAGATGAGATTTACACTAAATATGTGTTACTGACAAGTGCTGATGTTAAAAGTGTTTGAACAACAAATGTTATGACACTTTAGTTCATATGGCAGCAGAATATTTAAATAAAAGTGACTTTTATGTGCAATTTTGATTTCATTATTTGCTCATTTCATTTCATCCCTTTTATCTCAGGAGGAGATCCATTTAGCGATGATCCATTTTTTGGCGGCAGCAGACGGCACCAAGGGCGGGCGAGTCGCAGCCGAGTGGGAACTTCGTTTTTTGGAGGCTTTGGTTTTCCTCCATTTGGTGCTGGCTTCTCCCCTTATGACCCTGGTAAAAAAAATAAAAAATAAATAATTAATGAACAATCATTTTGTTTGTTTGTTTTGGTTTCTCACTCTGTCCTGTTGATCTCAGGATTCAGTTCTTTTGGCGCAATGAGTGCCATGGGTCACATGGGTCACATGGATCACATGACCACTATGGGGAGCCTGGGAGGTGGAGGTTTCACCTCATTCTCTTCAACGTCCTTTGGAGGCGGGGGAGGCGGGAGCATGGGCAACTTCCGCTCTGTGTCCACCTCCACGAAGATAGTCAACGGCAGGAAGATCACCACTAAAAGGTACTGATCCAGTTCAGTTTGATATTGATTAGCACCTGTCTTTAGAAACCAATGGAATGCATACTGGTGTCGTTTTTGTTCATGTATTTGTTTGTGTTCTCCACACACTGCAGTATTATGTGCTGCAGAGCTGATGAATTCACTGTTAGAAGTCATTCGCCCATCCATCCTCTAGTTGCTGCTTATTAGTATTTGTGTCGTTGGGGCAGCAGTCTAAACAAAGATGCCGACACCTTCCTCTCCCCAGTCACCTTCTCAATCTCTGGCAGGATTTCTCCAAATCAGTACAATTTAATTCAATTCAAGAATACTTAGATGTTGCAGTAACTGTCATGACTGAAGTCTCTTCAAAGATGCATGTTAGATGATTGTTGCTGTAGGCAGGAAGGATCTCCTGACTGAAGACACTGCTGCTGAATCTCTGTTGTGTAGAGGATGTTCAGGTTGTCCATGATGGTCTTCGTTTGATGAAGGATCCTCTTTTGCTCCATCAGCTCCAGAGTCTCCAGAACAGACCCAGCCCTCTTCATCAGTTTGTTCAGTTTCTTTAAGTCTCTGGCTCTGATGCTGCCCCCCCCAACAGATGACTGAACTCTCTCCACAACAGTGGTCCCCTACCCCCGGTCCCGGTCCGTGGGTTATTTAGTAAAGGGCTGCAGAGACAAAATAAATAACTTCTGTTATTACTGTTTGATTTATTATCTGAGTCTAAATGATGATTTATTTTGAAAAATGACCTGATTGTCTCTGTTACAACCATCTATGACTCTTGACCCATGACAAGACTTCCAGACCCGTGTCTCAGTCAGGACATACGTAAAATGAGTTAAAAACAAAGTGTCTTTGTGCAGAGAGGATGTTACCGATGTTCTGTTGTTACGAGGACGCTTCTAAAAAAGTTTCACATCAATACACAGCGGATTTACTTTTGTTATAATATATAGAAAATATTAGGGGTGCAACAGTACAGGTGGCTCACGGTACAGTCCGTACCACCGTTTTTGTCTCACAGTTTCGGTACGGATTCAGTACAGTTTTAGACCACCCACTACCTGCGAGTTTGTGGAAAGCGGAACTCGCATGTTGGCGCGTAAAAGAGCGTGTCCAAATATAATAAATGGCAGGTCGTACCCAATGGTTCGGTATTTTACCGAGTACCGTTGCATCCCTAGAAAATACCACAGTTTTTATGCCAGTTATATCATTTTGTTTTGTTGTATTTATCTACGGCACATTTTACAGACCGGTCCGTGAAAATATTGGCCGACATTAAATCGGTCCGTGGCCCTAAAAAAGGTTGGGGACCGCTGGTCTAGAAGACTTATAGAAGATATGAACATCCTGCTGCTAGGGCTGGGTTAAACGATTATTTTTGTAATCGATTAATCTAGAAAATAGTTTTTTTTCGATGCATCGATTAATCTAATGATTCATTTTTAAATCCGATTCGATTATCGATTATCTCCCCATAATTTGACCTTTATAGCAATTAATGCAAATTTATCTCCATGAATAAAACACAAATTATTTCTTTCAAGTTCAAAAATGAATTGTATTGAACAATACAACAATAAAGTGCACACAGTTGTAGTGCAATGGAATCCTATAATAAAAAAATAATAAAATAAAACTTTCCTTCAATAAATAAAACTGCAAAAAACACAATCTGAACCAAAAATCTTATCAACTTAAAATAAATAAAAAATAACAGCAGCGGTGACAGTTGCAATTTACAAAACAACACAATGTGTGACAGCAGCAACTTAGCCTAATCATTTAAATCTGTGAAATAAATAACAAATAAATTCAAGTATTAGGCCTATTACAGTTAAGTGAACAGTAGTTTTAACTTTTTTTTTTTTTTTGTAATGAACTTTTTATTGAAGTTAAGCAAACAAATAATACAGACAGGGAGAGATCCATTCATTCAAACAGAGAGCCAACAAGGCCAGAAAATTACTCCCCAAGTTATTTTCTTTTTTTTTTTTTCCAGAAAAACAAGAACAAACAAATAAAACAAAACAAACAAACACCACCATAGATCACCACACTGACACCTCTCAGCAGACAAGCACACCAAATCAGCAATCACATTACATTGTCATGGCAACCATTAACTCACAGACAACCAGTAAGTAAAAGGGGTCCAAGTGGGGACATATTGATCCAGATTATCCAGTAGAGAGTACGTCACCCTCTCGTAGGCAGCTAACTGTGCCATTGTTGTAGTCCATTCTTCATAAGGAGGTGGCAGTCTTTTCCTCCAGTGTCTTAGCAGTATCCGTTTTGCTGTAGTGAGAGCTAGGATAATCCATCTTTTTTCAAAATAAGTAAAGTCATTGTCCTTAAGCTCAGTGGTCGATCCCAAGACACCCAGTTTTGCAGAGATTTGGAATCTTTTATGCAGGACTTCAAATATAACCTGATGAATGTTATTCCACCAATCCTTAAGCACTGGACATGTCCAAAGTATATGTAATATAGATGCACCACTTCCGTCACATCTCCAGCAAGAGTCTACAGGTATTAATTTCCATTTATACAGTTGTTGTGGCGTCCGATGCCATCTATGTATTATTTTCAATTGAATAAATCTATTACCCATCTCTTTATACATTGTATTAATGTTATTTAAACATGACTTCCAATCTTCAGGAGATATGTCCATAGTCAAGTCACCTGCCCAGTGTTTCTTGACCTTGAGGAGAGGGTCGGATAATTGTTCCTTCCTGCAATAAACTAACAATCTTAAGAGTGATGCCCTTGCCTGAACTTGATTTATTTAGCAGTTCTTCAATTGGGCTACCTGTAGGGCAGGTAAGTGGGCTTCCTAACCATTTAGATAGAGTGCTTTGTATTTGGACATATCTCCAGTATTGGTTATGTGGTAGTTTGTATCTGTCCACTATTTGGTTAAAGCTTAAAAATAGTTTAGTGTTACTATCAAACAGATGTAAAAATGTAATTTATCCCCGCTTTTTGCCAAATAGTCCAGTTAACTGTTTTATTACCAACTAGAATTTGCTTGTTATTCCATAGTGGTGCATGCGGGGATTTGGAAAAGTCCCAACGCCCTGTTCTATGTAGTTTATGCCACATAAGTTTAGTATTAGCGATAATAGGATTCTCATTATGTGATGAAAGTTTTGTACTAAATAGCTCGGACCAAGGGGATAACCCTCCACTCACTTCAGTTTCTATTTGGAACCAACTTAGTCTATCCCCTGCCCCATCATTAGTTAACCATGTTCTTATGGGTTTCATATTGAAAGCCCAGCTGTACCATCTGAAGTTGGGAAGAGAAAATCCCCCTCTTTTTGTGTGGGCCTGTAATTTCTTTATTCCCAGACGATGAGGTGAATTGCCCCAAATGAAATCTAGAATAAGTGTGTCAATATCTCTAAAGTAGGACTCGGGAATGTTCAGAGGAAGGTGGGAAAGTAAATAATATATAACTGGTGCAGACATCATTTTAATAGAATTTATTTTCCCCCAGAGTGAGAGGTGAATTTTAGTCCATCTGCCAAAATCTGATCTCATCTTCTGAAGCAGAGGGTTGATGTTCTCTCGGATCATATCTTTGTAATCAGGAGTTATTCGAATGCCTAGATATTTGATGCCTTTCGAAGCCCAGCGAAATTTCCATCGATGTAAGAGGGTAGATGGACAATGGCCTGATAAAGGTATGGCCTCCGATTTGTCCCCAGTTAATGCGATATCCAGATAATGATGTGAACTCTTCAATACAGTTTAATAAATTGGGTATGGATTTTTCTGGTTGCGTTAACATTACTAACATATCATCTGCGTACAATAAAAGTTTGTGATGGATATTGCCCACTGTGATCCCGTGTATATCTGGATTATTCCTTAGTTTCTGTGCTAAAGGCTCCAAGGCAAGCACAAACAGGCCCGGGCTTAAGGGGCAGCCTTGTCTTGTAGACCTATGTAACTGGAATGGATTAGATATAAGACCATTTGTCAAAACACAAGCATAGGGGGTATCATATAAAGTTTTGATCCATGTAATAAAATTTTTCCCAAAGCCGAATCGTTCAAGGGTTTCAAAAAGATATGCCCATTCGACACAATCGAAGGCTTTAGCGGCGTCTAGTGACAAAGCGATTGTTGGATGAGTGGAGTCATATACTGAACACTGAAGATTGACAAGCCGTCTAATATTATCGGAGCTATAGCGATTTGGGATGAAGCCTGATTGGTCCATGTGAATAATGCTTCCAATAACTTTAGATAAGCGATTTGCTAATATCTTAGCTAAAATCTTTTGATCACAGTTAAGTAAGGAAATAGGACGGTAGCCACTAGGATCCAAATCATCTTTCTCCTTTTTGTGAATGAAAGATATAACTGCAGTGTGCATTGACTGTGGTAAGGTGCCAGCTGTAAATGCATCAAAGTAGACCTCGAGCAGTATAGGGCTAATAATGTCTACAAATGCTCTATAAAAATCAGCAGGCAATCCATCTAACCCAGGAGATTTATTTGATGGCATACTTCTGATTGCTTGAGAAATCTCCTCGAGTTTTATTGGCGCCTCCAAAAAGTTTCTGTCACTCTCAGTTAATTGTGGGAGGTTAAGATCAGAAAAAAACCTATCAAATTTCTGCTTATCTAAATCACCTTGTGATGAATAGAGAGTTTCATAAAAGGATCTAAAACTTTCATTGATCTGTTTAGAGGCGGTAGAGATATGGCCATCTGGTTGCCGCGTGCCAGCTATGTGGTTCATACTATCCTGTTGCTTTAAACGGTAAGCCAGCAGGCGACCAGGTCTTTCGCCCATTTCCCAGTATGTCTGATTGGTCCGAAACAAAGCATACTCAGCTTTTTTGTGGTATATTTTATTTAGTTGAAATTTAGTAGCAATGATTTTGTTTAGTGTGGATCTATCCTTGTTCTGAGAATATGAGACTTCAAGTATTTTAAGTTCGCTCTCTAGTTCGTTAGTTTTCTCATTAGCTAGTCTTTTCCTGTAAGAGGCATAAGAAATAATTCTCCCCCTCCAATAAGCTTTTAAAGTATCCCACCATATTGAAATTCTACTATCTTGCTTACTATTTGTTTCCTTAAAGAGTGATGTCTCATCCCGGATCATCTTGAGGAATGAGTCATCTTTCAACAAGGACACATTTAGTCGCCATCTGCGGCTTTTAGGTGACTGTGAAAATTTTGTTAGGCAGAGAAAAACTGGGGCATGATCTGAAATGATTATATTACCTATATCTGAGCTGAGGGAAAAATCAACTAATGATTGAGAAATTAAAAAATAATCAATCCTAGTGTAGACGTTGTGGGGAGAGGAAAAGAAGGAATAATCTCTTGTATCTGGGTGTATTAGCCTCCAGATGTCTTTTAGACCCAAGTCAGTGGCAAGTTGTCTAATGGCAGCCGCTGATCTGCCTTCTGTATTGCGTCTGGGCAATGATCTATCGAGGTCTTGATCTAATATTTGGTTGAAATCTCCACCAAGTATTATCTGAACATCCCCGAGGTCCAAGAGAAGTTGAGATAGGCTATGAAAAAACTCTGGCTTATCAAAATTGGGTGCGTAAATATTACAGAGAGCAACTGGTGTATCCAGGAGTTGGCCATACACTATCACATAACGACCATCTGGGTCTATTATCACATTTGTTTCATTAAAATTAATTGCCTTATTAATCAAAATGGAAACCCCTCTGCTTTTGCCAGTTCCTGGACTTGAGAAAACCTTCCCCACCCAGGAGGACCTTAATTTCAAAGATTCTTTCATGTTTAGATGCGTTTCCTGGACAAAGGCTATATCAATTTTAGCTGATTTCAAATATGTCAGGATTTTCTTTTTCTTAATCACATTGTTAAGGCCCTTTAAATTCCAAGTGGCAAATTTCAAATCTGTTGTGCTAGCCATGAAATAGTAAAGCGTACATAGATATTGTGTGCATTATCAGAATACAGTGTGGTGATGGTGAACAAATGTTACAAACATGACAGAACAAACTACCTACAAACCCAGTCAGATTCAAAGGACTGGGACAAAACCAAGTGAACACAACAAAACTAGGAAACCTGGAAATGTCGCCTGGACTCGACTTCCTGTAAAACCCAACGTTTGCATATTCAAATCCCATGTAAACTGTATGGGGAGTAGCAAAACTTAAATAAAGCTCCTCAATCAATTATATAGAGTAGGGAATATAAAAAGAAAAGGCATTCTCCCCCCAGAAAAAGAAAGTCTGCAATGTGAGTTCCTATCACACAGGGTGGGAGCGTTCAATACAATTTGCCTCACTGCTGCACAAATTACACGTAAATAGGCAGAGTAATGGAGCAGCAGAAAAAAAAAAAAGGCTACTAGCTTATCTGAAGAAAAATAAATAAATAATTAAAAATGAAAAAGTCAAAGAAAATTACCCAACTCTCTCTCTCTATATATATATACGTATAGCAATGTCGAAAGAGAAACTAAAAATAAAATAAAATAGTTGCATAGTGATGAGGAGTCTATCTATCAGAGTTTAATATTTACCCACAGTTTTGTCTTTAGCTCAGCTTTCTTTTATAATCTTCCTCTTGATGAACTCCGATGCTTCTTCGGCCGAGGTGAAGCGGTGACGGGCTCCGTTAAATTTAATCTCCAGGGTGGCGGGGAAGCGCAGCATGTATTCCACTCTGTTCTTCAGATCGGTTTTAACTTGTTTGAAGGACGCCCTCCGCTCCATGGTCTGCTTAGAGTAGTCAGGAAAAAACATGATCCTGGCTCCTTGCCACATGATCTGACCTTTTTCCCTGGCTGCTCGTAGTATCTCCTCTTTCACTTGGTAGCGGAGCATGTTGACCATCACAAGCCGCGGTCTGTCCCCCTCCCTGTGCTCTCGTCTCGGCGGGCCAGTGGGAACTCGATGAGCGCGCTGTATCTCCAGTGTCGGGAACCGATGCTCCAGCATGACTGGGATCTCCTGTTGTAAAAACTCAATCATATCGTTCCCTTCTTTTAGCTCCGGTATGCCTAGGATTTTGATATTGCAGCGTCGTCCTCTATTATCCAAATCCTCAACACGCTCCTGAAGTTGTTGTATTTTCTCCTGGAAAGTTTTGGCGTGCTGCTCGGATGTGTCAGCGGCGCTTTCCAGTGCGGCGACCCGTTCTTCCGCCTCGTCCATGCGGGAGCTTAGCGTGCTAATCTTCCCTTCAATGTCCTCCACCGTAGTCTTGATTTCCTTTGTGTCCTTCTCGATGTTTTGTGTGGACATACGGATTGCTCTTATCTCTGTGGCGAGAAAGCTCAGTGAGGGCTCCTCAGCAGCTGCACCTGGCATAGCGGTTGCACCTGACGCAGCAGGCGTGTCGTCTGAAGCCCTGCTAACGTAGTCATCCATTTTCTTACTAGTTTTTGATGGCCATGCTAGCGGAGTGTCTTTGAGGCGCTGAAGCATCCGGAGTTCTCGGTTAGACATTTGTATTTTCCGCCCGAAAAGAAGAAAATATATTCCCGTTGCTGAGACACAATATTTCGTATAGAGTAATGGGTATAATTATCGATAGTATCGATTTTTTGTGTCGGGTCTTACAGAGCAACTCTCTACGCCGCCATCTCCGTCAAGCTCCAACCGCGCCCCCAGTAGTTTAACTTTTAGTAGTTAAGATGCTCTCAGTAAGTGCAGCAGCCTCCTGGGGGGGTGCAGGGGGTGTGTTTTTTTCATCTGATAGTAGTCCTCCAAACTTTTCTGCTTATCCCTGTCCCTGAAAACATAAATCACAAAACACAGTGCACAGGTTAATAAAACTATATACTTCTAAACGATCTGCCCATACCAATAAAGTATAATAATACATTAACCTAAAAGTTAAAAGTTAGAAAACAACAATGAATGTTGTATTTAAAAAAAAAAAAAAAAAGGCAGACAAAGAATTTAAAAAAAAAAACTAACTTTAGCGTGTATTTGAGGAGTGTGTGTCTGTGTCAGTTAAAAATGGGCACATGTTCTGTGTGTGCGAGGCTGGAGCACAAGTTACGTGGTGCGGTTTGGATGAATGATGGGGTTAATCACCGCAAACAAGGAAAGAAAAAAAAGTTGAAAACTTACGGTGTCTTCTCCTCCACACAAGCAGCTCCCGGGTGCCTCCTCTTAAGGTGCTGGTGCATCGCGGTAGTGCTTTTATGATATGCCATCTCTATTTTGCACAGGTCACAGACCACCGAATCGTTACCATTAGGTGTAAAGTACTTCCATACTTTTGACACCCTGTTACGAGATAGCTTCTCCCCCACCTCCTGCAACACAATGCCGCGGCCGCCGCCATTTTTTGATTCTGAGTGACGACGCATCGACGTGCAGTTTTTTGCGTCGACGTAATCGATGACGTCGGCGCGTCGTCCCAGCCCTGCCTGCTGCAAACCCTGAAGGACCCCCAGCTTCCTTAAGAAGTCAAGTCTGCCAGCAGGTCTGTTGAGACGTATCATCTCTCCAGTGTTGAGACGTATCATCTCCAGTGTTGAGATCATTTCTCCAGTGTTGAGACGTATCATCTCTCCAGTGTTGAGACGTATCATCTCTCCAGTGTTGAGACGTATCATCTCTCCAGTGTTGAGACGTATCATCTCTCCAGTGTTGAGACGTATCATCTCTCCAGTGTTGAGACGTATCATCTCTCCAGTGTTGAGACGTATCATCTCTCCAGTGTTGAGACGTATCATCTCTCCAGTGTTGAGACGTATATCATCTCCAGTGTTGAGAGTATCATCTCTCCAGTGTTGAGATCTATCATCTCTCCAGTGTTGAGACGTATCATCTCTCCAGTGTTGAGACGTATCATCTCTCTCCAGTTTGAGACGTATCATCTCTCCAGTGTTGAGATCTATCATCTCTCCAGTGTTGAGATCTATCATCTCTCCAGTGTTGAGACGTATCATCTCTCCAGTGTTGAGACGTATCATCTCTCCAGTGTTGAGACGTATCATCTCTCCAGTGTTGAGACGTATCATCTCTCCAGTGTTGAGACGTATCATCTCTCCAGTGTTGAGACGTATCATCTCTCCAGTGTTGAGACGTATCATCTCTCCAGTGTTGAGACGTATCATCTCTCCAGTGTTGAGACGTATCATCTCTCCAGTGTATTCTGGCTCTGTCTAAAGGCAGCTTCCCAGTTGGTTATGTCCAAAACACCCCTCCAAGGGGGTCCCCCCCCCAAATTGTTCCCCATATAGGGAACAATGGATCTTAAGATTATCCATGTCCTTCATTTGAAGATTTGATATATTTCTATGTTCACTTTTCAAATATGGGATTTTTTTGACGGTTGCACATCAATGGATTCTGTATTTATTTACGTTTAACCAGGTGCTTCTGTTTTCTGGAACTGAGTGAAGGTTTCCCCTCGAGCTTAGTACTCACTGATAGGATGTAAACCTGGCTACTTTGTCCCCCCCCCCCTCCTCCAGGATTGTGGAGAACGGACAGGAGCGTGTGGAGGTGGAGGAGGATGGCCAGTTGCGGTCTTTAACCATTAATGGGAAGGAGCAGCTGCTGCGACTGGAACACAAGTGAAGACCTGAAGGTCACCTGCAGAAGTGTTACCTCAGCACAAACCCTAACTTGAAACAAAAGGAAGAAATATCTACAAAACAATATAATTTTTGTGCTCAATTGTTAGTCTGATGTACATACTTTGGTCATTATTTTCCTATGTGTATTCCCCTGCTGAGTCATGTCTTAATTCAGATCCCAACTTTTCTATGCATTCTGTGCAGTGTTTTCTGGGTTGGAGCTGTCCTGATAGTTTAGCTCAGGGGGGGTATTTTTCTGACTGGGACCACAGTATTATTCTGATTAGCTCGACCCGTGTGTCTGGCTTTCCTGTAAGCACTCCGCTGTGTGTTGGTCTGTGTGGACCGACACCATTTTCAGAAAAGGAAGCATGACCCTGCTTTTTCATCTGAAATAAAAATATTTGCTTTTGACTAAATTTGAGGTGTTTTCCCCCATATACCAGTTCTTTAGACTGCTTTTAATTATTTTTGTTATAAAATTAAATTGCAAAGCTGCATTGAATTACGCAATGTTATGTTGTAATAGTTTTTTTCTATTTATTTAATGTCATGCATGTACACCTGAAGATGTTGTCTTAATGTTAAAACTGTATTATGATGTACAAATTACAGAATGCATTCTGTAAAACATGTAAGAATAAAACAAGTTTTGCACCAACATTTGACTCTTGTGAGTTTGGGAGAGCTGACGTCAGTCGACTTGTTTTATTGTTTTAGATATAAAAAGCAGGCAGCAGCTCTTGTTTAAAGACGCTCAGACACAGAGGCTCCGCCCTTCAGGGGGCGGGGCGGTGAGCGCTCAGCCCCGCACGAGATTCTGCGCAGCCGCAGTGCAGCAGCACCTGTGCCGGTTAAGAGTCCTGGTTAAAAAAAGAAAAATGGACCTGGGCATCTTGTGCTGTGTCTAGCCTACACCTCGACTCATCCAATTACAGATAATCTGAAAGAGCACGATAAGACAAGGGGAAGCTACTTTTAGCGATGGCCCACTTTCCTGAGCTGCAGCTACAATGCGAGTTAGAAGACGTGTGATATAAACAGGAAAGATTTGGTGTATGTCTCCAACAGTGTTATTCACATCGCCTTTTTAATCCTAAATTGGTAAGAACATTTTTTTTTCCACAGCAAAATGCTTTTTTTTTTTTTTTTAAGTGATCATCTGCGCCAGCAGCTCAAAATGGTCCAAAGTGGTTCTCTGCCGGACCGCCAAACTTGTCCTGACTCAGATATATATAGATATAAGTATACCAGACATTTCACCAGTGTCATCAACCCTCCAAGCTCAGTGACTGTGGCTAAAACTCTCAGGAACAGCTAAATGTTATGCCACGGAGTTTAGGGACCGTCAGCAAATTACTGCGGTCAAGCAACAGCCCGACAAAATACACTAACAAGGCTGATCAATTCAGCCCGACAAAGTCCGGCAGCATTGCTGGACTTCCGGTTTCCAAAATAAAGGCTTAAAAAGGAAAATAAAAGGCATGTATTCTATTCAAACAATATCATTTCTTATCTGTTTATAAGATCATTTGTTATGTTTCACAATACCCCTTACTAAATCATGTGAGAATATATTGCACTTTGAATTATCAAAAACATAGGTATGTACTGTACCTCATTTATTATGGTTTTATTTTGAAATAGCACAATAGGATTTGATCCCAGAGACTACATCCCACCTCTCCTGTGTTCCTTAGGTCAGTATTCACCTTTCACAGCCATTATCTCCAAGAAAATCACATCAAGAAAATTATAAAAAAAAAAAAAAAGTATCTACTGTAACTCCATCAAAAAAAAAAAAAAAAAAAAAAAATATATATATATATATATATATAGGTATATATATATATATATATTATATATATATATATATATTATGTGTGTGTGTGTATGTATGAATGTATGTGTATGTGTGAGTGTGTACTGTATCAACTATATCAGGGGTGCGCAAACTGTGGTACGTGTACCACCAGTGGTACACGAGCACTCTCTGGTGGTCGCATGACTAACGGCAGAAACGGTTAAGAGATCAGCCTTCTTTTTCAAATATTTCTTCTCCATTTCCTGTAGGAGTAATTTTAGACTCTCTAACTGCTCTTTGTTAAGGCTCGGGACCTCCTGTTCGTCTTCTACTCCGTCCTTAGTGTTTCTCGTGTCCGAATTGCTTCTTATTGGTTGGGGACGACGGGAAGTAGGCGGTGATCGTTCTGACTGATACCTACCTTGGTTCCGGTTTCGATATCCGTGGTCTGGATGCTGGGGTGCAGGTTGGTCGTACCTGTTGGGTGGATACTTATCCCGTTGGGGGGGCCCGTGAAATCCATCATGCCCCTTTCGTTCCTCCGGTGGAGATCGTGGTTCTCGGTCGGGCCAATAAGGCCTGGCATGGTTGGGTTCGCTATTCGCCCGGTTTGGATTAGATGGAGGGGTTTGTCCTCGCCCGTGTTGTGGTGTGAAAGCTGGAGTAAGGGCCAAACTCGACACTTTAGGTTTGGCGGCCCCTTCGAGCTCCATGGACAGGGGCTCCGTACTCCGAGGCAATGGCTCATAGCCGGATGGAGATTTTGAACAAAGAGTTATCCCAGAACTTAAAGTTCAGCTCTTCCTCCATTCCAGGTTCGTTATGAGGGCCAAAATAGGCCTGGAGCAACCGGTAATAATACTTCTGTGGTGTTTCCTGTCGACCTTGCTTGACCCCGCATGCCGCTGTTATGCCCCACAGAGAAGCATTGTCGGAAAATTCTTTCTCTAGGGTTTGGGATAAGCTCTCGAAATCTTCTCTAACAGTATCCGGTTGATGCTCGACAAACCAACTGACTTCACGGCCCGCCGTGAGCTTGATTAAGTATATTTTGTCGAAAGGTATGGCATCAGGAAACTTCTGCAAATAGAATTTTAGATCTTCCAAGTATGCCTGAGTGTTGTTGAGACCTCCCGGGATGGGTTTGAACCTCTGGATGTGTCGCGCTATTTTCTCTAATTCTCGGTCTGGAAGGCCCTGGGAGCCTAGGCAGCCCGAAAGGAAAGACGACTGTCTCCGAGGTACCGTGTCCAGAGAGGGTTCACGTAGGTGGTACGGTTTTGACCAGGGGGACATGTACGGCGAGGAAGCAGATTCGCAATAAGCTCTCAGACCTTTAAGGTCCGGTTTCGGTTCGAGGGGTCGGGGCGGAGGCGCCTCAGCTGTTCTGGTTGTGAGGACTCTCCTCAGTTCGTACCTGGTCTTCCCTAACTCCTCTGTCACACCCGTATTCTGGCGCTGAGCCTGTTTGAGCTGTTCTTGCAACCGTTGGATCTGTTGCTGTTTGGCCTCTAGTTGTCGGTGATGAACCGAAGCTTCATCTTGTAATGTCGCGGCTGCCTGTTGGACCGCTTTGAGTTCTCGATGGGTCTCTTTACACTCCTCATCTATTGCCTCCAGGAGCACACTTTGAGAAGAATTTGCTCGGTCTTGATCGTCTCTTTCGGCTTGCAACTCTCTTACTTCCCTTTTTACCTCCTCCAAGATTAGCATTAAATTCAGTGGTTTTAGATTTCACCTCGCTTATCTCGGTTTTGTGCTGTTCAACTTGGGCTTCGAGGAAGGCGTTGTTATGCTGTAATTGAGTTATCTTCTGTGAACGCAACTCGAGGGATACAAGTGCTTTATCTAACAGTGATTGGGCCGTCTGAAGCCGGGAGGTTAACAAGACGGCCATGGTGCCTAACACCTTTGTCAAAGTCTTGTCCTTAGGAGGGTCGGTGGTACCCCAGGGATTAGGTCCGACAGGGTTGATTCTACTTGAGTCGCTGCCAATCCCTGTACGTGCTCACGGTAGCCAGTAATTAGCTTTTCTGTCAGTTCTGTCACGGCTGATTCTAGGCTATCGAAAGTTCACTCGTGGCTAGTGCCTTTGGAAGGGGCTGCACCTGCCATGTTGCCTATGTCTGATCTTTGTTGGCGGCTTCCCTAACTATTTAGCTTAGTACCACCCAGCTCGCCTGACGTTGGTTCTGGCTCAGCCTAATCAGCTTCACTTAGCTTGCCTTAACCTTGAATCCAACCTACCTAGCTTCTGTTAGTGCTTAGCGTCCTAGCCTAGCCACCTAGCTTAGCTGGACCTAGCTTACCTAGTTTACAAACCAGCTTAATTTGCTCCAGTTAAGCCTTTAGCATCCTAGCTTAGCCTTATAGCTTAGACACCTAGCTTAGCCTACCGAGCTTAGCTTAACCTAGTTTGATTAGCTACAACACAGCCTCAGCCTAGCCAGCTGTGGTTAAGACTTAGCCTCCCAGCTTAATTAGTGACGGAACTAGCCTAGTTAGCTTCAGCTAGCACTTAGCCGCCTAGCTTAGCTTAACCTGGCTTACTTAGTGATGGAACTAGCCTAGTTATCTTCGGTTAGCATTTAGCCTCCTAGATTAGCCACCTAGCTTTAGCCTAACCTAGCTTAGATAGCGACAAAACTAGCCTAGTTGGCTTCGGTTAGCACATAGCTTGGGTTGAGGGCTACCTGAGCTTCTCCGACTAACCCTTGGCCTATACTGACCCCTGGTGGTCACTCCATAGTCCTGCAGCTCACTATGGGTTTTAAATTATCACTCCTTTTAGGTGGTGGATCCTATAGAGTTTTGTCGAATCTTTAAACGGAATAGGCTTACAGAAAATATTTCATTCGATAGATAGGAGAGGATCTGTTGTCTCTCCAGTTATCACGCGGTGGAGTGCAGCTAGGTGAAGACGCAGCTGGGAAGGTTCAGAGCTAGAGATTTCACAGTCTCCACGTATCTGATCAGAACCGAGAGTTATCACTCTCACAGCACCAAGCTAGACACCTCGAATCACAGCTCAGGTCCTCCGCTGACAGTCTCTCCAACAGCTTTTAATCCACAATGAGCAGAGTCATGGCTCTGAGCCGTAAATGTGTTTCAGCTCTAAGTTTATCTCACTTTATGGTTGATCTTCAACACGAAGAGTGTAAACATAAAAGTCCAAGTATGTCACTTATTGACTGTTAACAAACAACAACTTGCATATATAATCTCTCAGTGAGGTTTTCACTTTACTTGTCTAACCGACGTTCGTCCCAGTAGTTTCACCTGATTACATATAACAATCACACAATGCACAGAATCAGTTCATCAACATATACAGTCATGGAAAAAATTATTAGACCACCCTTGTTTTCTTCAGTTTCTTGTTCATTTTAATGCCTGGTACAACTAAAGGTACATTTGTTTGGACAAACATAACGATAACCACAAAGATTGCTCATAAGAGTTTTATTTAAGAGCTGATATCTTACCATTTTCCATGGTTTTCTTGATTATAACCTAAATCACTTAAGTTTTTACATCAATAGCTATGGCGTTGTACTGCCAAAAATACTGCTTTTATGCATTCAGTGTTTTCTTTTCTGTTTCTTGTCTGTTTTAGTCACATGATGATGTTTAGGGGTACCAGGTATTAAAATGAACAAGAAAGTGAAGAAAAAATGGTGGTCTAATAATTTTTTCCATGACTGTATATCACGTTATCAAGTAGCAGGCTTATCACATGCAAGCCAAATTCATCACGGCTTCCTCATGCCAAAATCATCTCAATGCTGTTTGCAGAGCAGTCTTGGCTATTTCCAACAACAACCATCAGAGGGAGGCGTTTCTCCACCTACCAGATACCACTTCGTCGTCACAGAGGGTCGCCCGCTCGCGTGATGACGTCGTCACGTTAGGACGCTGACTCCGCCCCCCAATAGGGGCTCCAAACTCACTGAGTCTGGATCACTTCAACTTTGGCCAGCCGCCAGTAATTTTCACACAGAGCTTACGCATCAGTTAGCGTGCACAGATTCTTCACACCACGCAATCACTTTGAAAAAGAACGTTAAAAGTCTTGTCCTAAGGACAAGACTTTGACAAAATACTTGACACACAATTTTGAACCACTAGCGGGATTCTCAATTTAAAACTTTCACTTAGAAGTTTTACAAAATCAGCAGCACAGGGCGAACTTTCAGCTGCTGGCTGGAAATACAGTATCGCTCTTCCGTGCGTTTGGCCCGCAGAACAAAGGGTAAACAGTTCAGGCTCCTAACTTGAATTTCCCTGGCCTCCAATCACCTCTCGCTATTTTGGGATGAATAAATATATAATTTCTCTTCTGATGTTAGTCTAGGAAAAAAACAATCGATTTCTGCACATCTTGGAAGAGGGCAGAGACCCGTGGACTTCCGGGTCGTCCTCACACAGTTTAGCACCATTACACAGAGGAAATATTCTCGTTATCACCATGTGGGTTAACTTTTCGTACTTACACACACAAAACAATATTTCTGTGGCGACAAAACACAAAATGAGACAACAAATTTCTGGTTAGCTAGAAACTTTACTCTACTGAGTGGATAAATACTGTCAGATTCCGTGAGCGAGTCATTTCGAACTCAGAGCAAATCAAAGCTCCGGAACACGCTGAAACTTCGTCTGCTGGGGCCCTTAAACAAATTCTCAAAATTGCATGCATTAAATTAGGAACGTTTTCAACACGAGATTCTCATATGACACGCAGAACTCGCCAGCCGTAGGCTTGCACGCTCGTGGTTACTTGGACATTGCTCGTGGCACAGCGGGCAGAAAAGGTAGGAGGGGTTTTGATCACGGCTGCGTGCTCCCAGATTGCGCAATCCTAAATCAGCAAACTCACTTTAAGATTAATTCTTCCAGCATCACAATTCGTCCCATCTGGGGTGCCAAAATTATGTAGAGGACTCTCTTAATTTATTAGTATTTAAATAATGCCAGGGTGCCACCTTTTTTTTCTTAAAAAAGGAAAATCAAAAGGGAAATGAGTCACTCAATTAGGTAAATTCTTGTCGACATTGGATTGGCTGAGAAAATCAATCTCGGAGTCGCAAACAAGTTTTAACACATTTATTTACGCATACACAAGACACAGAAAAACAGAAATGCAAATATATATGGTCACAGATATATATATATATATATATATATATATATATATATACAGTGGGGCAAAAAAAGTATTTAGTCAGCCACCAATTGTGTAAGTTCTCCCACTTAAAAAGATCAGAGAGGCCTGTAATTTTCATCATAGGTATACCTCAACTATGAGAGACAAAATGAGGAAAAAAAATCCAGAAAATCACATTGTCTGATTTTTAAAGAATTTATTTGCAAATTATGGTGGCAAATAAGTATTTGGTCACCTACAAACAAGTAAGATTTCTGGCTTTCACAGACCTGTAACTTCTTTAAGAGGCTCCTCGGTCCTCCACTCGTTACCTGTATTAATGGCACCTGTTTGAACTCGTTATCAGTATAAAACACACCTGTCCACAACCTCAAACACTCACGCTCCAAACTCCACTATGGCCAAGACCAAAGAGCTGTCAAAGGACCCCAGAAACAAAATTGTAGACCTTCACCAGGCTGGGAAGACTGAATCTGCAATAGGTAAGCAGCTTGGTGTGAAGAAATCAACTGTGGGAGCAATTATTAGAAAATGGAAGACATACAAGACCACTGATAATCTCCCTCGATCTGGGGCTCCACGCAAGATCTCACCCCGTGGGGTCAAAATGATCACAAGAACGGTGAGCAAAAATCCCAGAACCACACGGGGGGACCTAGTGAATGACCTGCAGAGAGCTGGGACCAAAGTAACAAAGGCTACCATCAGTAACACACTACGCCGCCAGGGACTCAAATCCTGCAGTGCCAGACGTGTCCCCCTGCTGAAGCCAGTACATGTCCGGGCCCGTCTGAAGTTTGCTAGAGAGCATTTGGATGATCCAGAAGAGGATTGGGAGAATATCATATGGTCAGATGAAACCAAAATAGAACTTTTTGGTAGAAACTCAACTTGTCGTGTTTGGAGGGGAAAGAATGCTGAGTTGAATCCAAAGAACACCATACCTACTGTAAAGCATGTGGGTGGAAACATCATGCTTTGGGGCTGTTTTTCTGCAAGGGGACCAGGACGACTGATCCGTGTAAAGGAAAGAATGAATGGGGCCATGTATCGTAAGATTTTGAGTGAAAACCTCCTTCCATCAGCAAGGGCATTGAAAATGAGACGTGGCTGGGTCTTTCAGCATGACAATGATCCCAAACACACTGCCCGGGCAATGAAGGAGTGGCTTAGTAAGAAGCATTTCAAGGTCCTGGAGTGGCCTAGCCAGTCTCCAGATCTCAGCCCCATCGAAAATCTCTGGAGGGAGTTGAAAGTCTGTGTTGCCCAGCGTCAGCCCCAAAACATCACTGCTCTAGAGGAGATGTGCATGGAGGAATGGGCCAAAATACCAGCAACAGTGTGTGAAAACCTTGTGAAGACTTACAGAAAACATTTGACCTCTGTCATTGCCAACAAAGCCTATATAACAAAGTATTGAGATTAACTTTTGTTATTGACCAAATACTTATTTTCCACCATCATTTGCAAATAAATTCTTTAAAAATCAGACAATGTGATTTTCTGGATTTTTTTTTTCCTCATTTTGTCTCTCATAGTTGAGGTATACCTATGATGAAAATTACAGGCCTCTCTGATCTTTTTAAGTGGGAGAACTTACACAATTGGTGGCTGACTAAATACTTTTTTGCCCCACTGTATATATGTATATATATATATATATATATATACACTACCGGTCAAAAGTTTTAGAACACCCTACTTTTTCCAGTTATTTATTGCAGTTCAAGTCGTGCAAGTCCAATGAATAGCTTGAAACGGTACAAAGGTAAGTACTGAACAGCTAGAGGTTAAAAAAAAGGTTTGGTTAACCCAAACTGAAAAATAATGTACATTTCAGAATTATACAAAAAGGCCTCTTTTAGGGAACACAAAGTGGGTTAACAATTCAAAGCTGTTGTGCAGCAATGAAGGTTGAATCAGCCTTGAAAGCTGGTGCTAATAATTCCTACAGGTGATTACTTACAACCCCCTCTGTCTGCATAAAAGCAGTGTTGGAACACACTGTGGTACCAGACCCTCATGAGCATCAGGTGAACAGTATTGTACTGCAGAAAGCAACAAAGATGGCAAGAACAAGGCAATTAACAATTGAAGAAAGACAGACCATCATAACGCTTAAAATGTAGGTCTTTCCTACAGGGAAATTGCGAAGAAAGTCAAGGTGTCAGTGAGTACAGTGTTCTTCACCGTCAAAAGGCACTCAGAGACTGGGGGAAACTCTGACAGGAAGAGGTCTGGCAGACCCAAAGCCACTACTGAATTAGAGGACAAGTTTTTGAGAGTTAACAGCTTGCGTGATAGGCGGCTCACAGGACAACAGCTTCAAGCACAGCTCAATAGTGGTCGTAGTACGCAAGTCTCAGTTTCAACTGTGAAGAGAAGACTTTGAGCTGCGGGTTTGACAGGACGAGTTGCAGCAAGAAAGCCACTGCTAAGAAGACAGAATAAGACAAAGAGGCTCGCTTGGGCCATGAAACACCGCCACTGGACTACTGAAGACTGGAAGAAGCTATTATGGACTGATGAATCAAAATTTCAAATCTTCGGTTCATCACGCAGGATCTTTGTACGCCGTCGGGTAGGTGAGAGGATGGTTCCACAATGTGTGACATCAACTGTCAAACATGGAGGAGGAAGTGTGATGGTCTGGGGCTGTTTTGCTGGATCCAGGGTCGGTGACCTGTACAGAGTGAGAGGCACCCTGAACCAAAACGGCAACCACAGCATTCTGCAGCGTCATGCAATACCCTCTGGTATGCGTCTGATTGGTCAGAGGTTCATCCTACAGCAAGATAATGACCCCAAACACAAGTCCAAACTATGCCAGACCTACCTCAGGAAAAAAGAACAAGATGGTAAGCTTGTAAACATGGAGTGGCCTGCACAGTCTCCAGACTTAAACCCCATCGAGCTGGTTTGGGATGAACTGGACAGAAGAGTGAAAGCCAAGCAACCTACAAGTGCCACACATTTATGGGAACTTCTGCAACAGTCTTGGGAAGAACTTTCTGAAGAATATTTGATTTCTATTGTAGAAAGAATGCCACGAGTGTGTGCAGCTGTTATATCTGCCAAAGGTGGCTACTTTGATGAGTCAAAAGTTTAGAATACATTTTGGTTTATAAATTGATTCCATGATTTCTTTTTCAACTCATATTGCTTATTTGTTCTATGCTTTCATTTCAGAGTGCAATGAGACATTAAAGTGAATAATTTTCAGTAAAAAACTGGAAAAGGTGTGGTGTTCTAAAACTTTTGACAGGTAGTGTATATATATATATATATATATATATATATATATATATATATATGTGACAGGTCACAGATATGAGTGACATGCAGCTCCACAGCACTGTTGCTTCTACAGACCACAGATGACGATCAGGTGGATTATGGGGTGTTTTATTACAGATAGTTCCCTGCAACACAGCATAGAACACAGAGATGGTGTGTGGGAATCATTCAGTTTCCTCGGGATAATCAGTGAAGTCCTCTTTTCTCTGTGCCTAACAAAATATATAACTAACAAAATAAAATACACAAATCATATCATATAAAATAAAACAAAATTGGCATCCTAATGTGATCGTATAGTGTAAATTGTTATTCCACAAACTTAAGTAAAACGCCCCACATAATCCATAATGTGACACTAAACTGATTTTAAGAACACTGACATTACCATGAACTAAACAGAGACACATTACAGTCATTAAAACTAAATGAATGAATGCGAGCCCTTTAGCTGAACAAATGGTAGCTCACACAACCAAAACATACATTAGAAAAGTCATAAGAAGTAACACAAAATACTCAAAGGATTACCTGCAACACAGCATAGAACACAGAGATGGTGTGTGGGAATCATTCAGTTTCCTCGGGATAATCTGAGCACACAACATGAATGACGATAGTGTTTAGCTAACTTAGCACCATTAAAAAGTCTCAGAGAGTCGTTCTATGGCTTAACAAATCAAAATAAGTGCCCAAAACAGTTAGCACACATTTCAATGACTACATTACACAGGAAAACATAAAACATGAACACCTTAAACCTGAACAAAATGATTAATTATCCCGGAGCATATGAGAGGATATCTTACCAGTGAAGTCCTCTTTTCTCTGTGCAGTTCCCACCCCAACCACTGTGATGGCAGTGTTGCACCGTTTGCATAATTTATTACACAAATCTACTCCGTTACATACACCCCCCGTAAATTATGCCAAATAGGGGCAACATAGAGCAGGAAAACCACAATGAAAAAAAAAAATGGATTCAGTGGAAAAATGGGAGAGAAAAGAAAAAAAAAAAAAAAATTGTGAGTCTCGAGCAGTGATGTACGAAAAAGTCAATATCAGAAATTCTTCTCTAGGAAGTGTGTAAGGACAGGGTGGTACCAAAACCCCATACTTATCACAGACACACAGAGATGCCATTTACACCCCATAACTTGTACATGTCTTTGCTCTATGAATATAATCACATACACCCAATACATAAAGCATACCAAAGCAGTAAAATGAATAAACAAAAAAAAAAAAACAAGTGACTGCATATCACAAAAACCTGAATGGTTGTTCTACACACAAATGGACAAGTGCACAGTAGCCGCGGCAGAACCAAAGGCTGACCCCAATGCAGGTACAGTATTCTCCTCAAATCTCTGGCCAGACATCTCACAAATAAGTCTATTTGGACATCTAATGGCCCTCCCACATCTCGTAAGAACTGAGGGGGCCTGTGCGGTTTGTGGATGTGCGCAAACAACCTCTTCTAACTCAACCTCATCTGGAATGAGACGGTCATTCAAGGCAGCAGAAGGCAAGTGTCCTGTGTCATGCACTGAGTCTGATGGTGAGTCAGAGTGTGCATGAGTGCTGTGGTCATGCTCAAAGTCATCAGGAGCACAGTCTGGCAGCTCCACTGACTGGCCAGTCTCCATGATCAGCACAGGTGAGGTGTCGCTGAGATCACTTCCGTCTGAAACACTCTCACTCCCCGTCTCAGCTTGGACAGGTGACTGCATAAGCCAAGTCATAGTGCGTGATAGACCATCTTCCAGATTATCAACAACAGAGCTCTGGTCAATGTCACATGACACAGCTAACTGTGATCCTCCAGAGATTGCCTGGGGCCCAACTTGCTCAGCAGACACCAGGAAGTCCACGGGGAGCAGCATGTTTCTGTGCACAACCTTCTCCTTTCCTGTGACACTATCCCGGATCCTATACACATTAATGCCAGATCTCACAGATACCACATCGAAAGGTGTTGAATCCCACCGGTCCGCAACTTTTTTCTTGCCTTTTTCACCCCGATTGGCTATAAGCACTCTGTCGCCTACAGTCAAAGGCAACCCCTTAACCTTGCGATTGTAGATTTTGGCATGACGATTCTGCTCCCTATAGGCATGCCGCTGAGCGATCTGTGCAGCCTCAGAAAGATCCTTCCTCAGGTGATTCACAAACTCATGGTGACTGACAATGTTATCATTCTCCAAGACATGATGGAACATGATGTCAATGGGCAAGCGTGGAATCCGCCCAAACATCAGGTAAAACGGCGCAAAGCCCGTGGTCTCATGTACAGTGCAATTATAGCAGAAGGTCAACCGCTGGAGCATCTGTGGCCACCTAGACTTGTACTGTGGGGGGAGAGTTCTTATCATGCCACCAAGAGTTCTGTTGAATCGTTCTGTGATCCCATTGCCCATGGGGTGATATGGGCTTGTATGGGACTTGTGTACACCTGCCATCTCAAGAAGATCTTTGATGAGCCTGCTCTCAAAGTTGGCCCCCTGATCAGAGTGGATTCGTTTTGGGAACCCATAGATGCAGAAAAATTTATCCCATAAGCAGCGGGCAACTTGCTTTGCAGATTGATTTCGACATGGAAAGGCGAGCGCCAACTTTGAGAAATGGTCTGTGACAACAAGAACATCAGTGGTCTTCTTGTCACTTGTCTCTGCTGTCCAAAAGTCAATGCAGACCAGTTCCATAGGGGCCGAAGTGCGAATGCTCTCGAGAGGAGCCCGGGCATTTGGTTCAGGAGTCTTCCCTAAGATGCACCTCTGGCACTGCCTAACATGCATAACAACATCTCTTTCCATGCCTGTCCAAAAGAATCTTTCACTGACCAGAGAGAGAGTTCTTGAACGGCCCTGATGACCAGCTGCATCATGAACGCCATGGAGGACTTGATGTTTCAAAGAATCGGGTATGACAAACTGAAAGATTTTTCTGTTCATGCGATGATCTCGCTTGACTCTGAAGAGAATCCCATTACGTACTGTCAGTTTCTCCCAGTGCTTTAACAGTCTGAGTACACAACTTGACTCAACTGCTCTCTCATGTGCGTCTGGCTTCTTGTGTCGCTGAACATAGAAGAGCACTCTGCTCACAGTAGCATCCTGCTGCTGCAGATTGTGCAACTGACTGTGTGGGATGACAATGGATGGGTCTTCATCAGGCAACTGCAGTGAGGATGGGTTAGCACCGGACAGACGAGAGACACCACCAGTGCAGTGAGCGTCCAAGATGGCTGACACCTCTTCAGCACCAATAGCACCTCCAGATGGCAGCTGGGTATCTAGTGCTGCACCAAGATCCCCATTAGCAGAGTCAGCAGCAGGCCGCATGGCTTGGCAGTTGGTGGTCAGTCGGAAGGCATCTTGCACTGTCCCAGTCACAACCCCATTTATCTCATCCAACAAAGACAGATAGGGCTCCTTTACTAGACGGTGGCTTATGCTGGAACTGACAAAGGGTTCCCGGCTCAAGGCATCAGCAACAATGTTCTTGGGCCCTGGAACATATTTCAGGTCAAAGTCATATGCTGCTAGTTTCGCCACCCACCTTTGTTCACAGGCGTCCAATCTGGGCTTCGTTAGGATGTAGGTCAAGGGGTTGTTGTCAGACCATGCAGTAAAATGCCTTCCTTTAAGCCAATGGGAAAACTTGTCGCATATGGCCCATTTTAGGGCAAGGAATTCCAGTCTGTGAGCTGGATAGTTCAACTGGGATTTAGACAGCGTTTTGCTAGCAAACGCGACAGGTCTTGCAACTTTCTCGCCATGTTGAAGCTGAGAAAGAACAGCTCCAATTCCATCAAACGAGGCATCAACGGCAAGAATGAAAGGCTCCTCAAAGTCCGGATGAGCTAGAGTCACACTGTGTGATAGATCATGTTTCAGAGTATCAAACGCATTCTGACACTCAGATGTCCAGTCATCTGCCGAAAGCTTTATTTGACAAGAGTGCTTTTTCTCATGCATTCTCCTACGCCGGTTTTTGCGTCCAGTCTTTTGTTCTGAGAGGAGCTTGAAAAGGGGCTTGGCCTTAGCAGAACAACCTTCTATGAAATGTTGATAATAGAGCACCATTCCCAGGAATGACCTAATCTTCTTCTGCGAAGGAGTGACACCATCACTGTCCATCAAGTCAGACACCTGTACCTGATTAATGGCTTCAACCTTTCCAGGATCTGTCTGCACCCCCGACTCAGAGATGACGTGCCCAAGAAACTTAACAGACCTTTGCAGGAAGTGGCACTTTTTCGGCGCCAGCTTGAGGTTATGGTTCTTCAAGCGAGAAAATACCATCTCCAAGCACGCAAGTGCTATCTGCTCAGTTGGCCCAAAGACTAGGAGGTCGTCTAAGTAGCACAAGAGGCTGGTGAAATTCTCATCTCCAAAAATGGAGAGCATCATGCGCATGAATGTCGCCGGACTATTAGACAGACCCTGGGGCATCCGGTTGTACTCGTGCAGGCCAAACGGGGATGAAAATGCGGTGTATCTTTTGTGGTCCTCATGCAAGGGTACATTGTAAAAACCGGAGGTGAGGTCCATGGTGGAAAAGAAGACATTTCCCCCCAGTGCAGCGAGAGCATCAGCCTGGTGAGGCAGTGGGTGTGCGTCCTTCACAGTCCTAGCATTAAGCCACCTAAAATCTGTGCAAATACGCAAATCCCCATTTTTCTTCCAAACGAGGACAAGCGGTGATGCATACTCGCTGGAGGATTTGCGAATAATGCCTTTTTCTTCCATTTCATTGAGAGTTGTTCTCAGCTTCTCATAGTGGCTTGGTGGTACTCTGCGGTAGGGCAAACGGAATGGCCTCTCATCCACTAGATGTATCTTGTGCACAAAGTCAGATGCCTCCCCACAGTCCATTTTGTGTCGTGAGAAGATCGACTCATGTCTCTCAATGATCTGGAGAAGCCTGTCTCTCCACCGGTCAGATACGGCACAAGAATCCAAGTCCAGATCAGTTAGACCAAGCTTGTCTAATGCTTTTCTGACATCCTCCTTGGACCTTGGCAACGTCGCGTCAGTCATTGATTGAGCGTGAGCTTGGATGTATTCGGGTTGAGACAGATCCTCCATTGCGACACAGGGGAACACATCTGCCAGCTTCAGGTTCCTTTTTAGTACGATGGTTTCATTGGTGGGGTTGATGATTTTCATGGGTAGACATCGATCACCCCACATAGGTGTCACAATCCTACCAACCAAAACATTTCTGGGTCTGCATCTTGCTTGAGTCGGTTCAACAATCACAGTACTGCCAACTGACACAGGTGATGAAGCAGGAAGCTTGCCCCACACAAGATGTTCACTTTGTGGCTGCAGAGTCACACATCGCTGTAACCTCAACGTGCCAATCCTGTCAGGTATTGTGTCACCTCTCCACCTCTCCGTGTTGGAAAGAAGAGAGAAGAAATGATGACAGTCATCATCAGTGACACTACTGGGCTCAGACATGAGTCGCCAAAAGCTGACAGTCTTTCTCATTAGTTGGATAATTGTCTTTATAGCATTGCTGCCCAAGATCATGTCATCAGTCTGCCCAGGCACCACAAACATGGGGACAAGCATTTTACAATCATACACCGTTATTTCTACATCATAGGCAGCAGAAGGCATGACCTGATGACCCCCACATCCAATAATAATGACATCATCTGCAGGGTATCGTCTCATATCTGGATTATGCTGTAGGAGGCGCTCCACAGCCAATTCACTCAGTGTGCAACCTGTAGAGCCACTGTCGATCATCGCTGTTAAAGCGACACCTGCTGTAGTAGCAGTGGTGTAGAACAAACTGTCTGACCTCTGAATCCTGTGTGTACCTTGAAATATGACAGTTTTGTTAGTGGGCACACTGGAACAGACTGACTCAAAGACTGACTCAAAATCCTCAACATCACTTGTAGGAGGAACACTAATAGGATCTGCACCGTCCTCCCCTGGGTGCAGATCCATCAGTTTCCCAACAGACCAGATGAGGTGCATGCCACCTGCACAGGGCAGCTGCGCCTGGAGTGATCAGGTGAGAAGCATTTGAAGCAAAGTTTCTTATCACGACAATGAGAGAGGGCAGAATGGGCCATGTCGCCACAGACAGCACATGGCATGTTATTCAAACCCTCAATTCTGGAGGGTCTTGATCGAGACTGCCTAGCGGTACTGGCTGGGGTAGGATTAGATCTCTCCAGCAAAACCTTCTCCAGCATGGTAATGACACGTTCAAGAGCAGCTAGGTCTGGCGACCTGGGTGTGCGAGAGTCTCCTGAATCAGGTGGGGGTGCAGCAGTGTGAAACATCTCAACTTTGTTAACATACACATTCTCACTAGCCTTCCCGCCCACAGCAGCAGCAGCACCCCTCACACCCCTCTCTGTGTGGTACTCATCCAGCACTTCCTGGACCTCCAATGCAGTCCACTTATCAATCGTCTTTGACCTGAAAGTCATGGCGAGCTCTTTGGAGGGACAATTCCTGACAAACATTCGTGTCACCTCCAGACTGGGGCAGTGCAGTTCCTTGCCTTGTTCCTTAAGGCGGGCAGCAGCAACATCCACAGCCTGGTTGAGTCTCAGCCAGTAGTCATATGCATCCTCACCATTTCTTGGCAGAGTAGTGTAAAAGTCTGCCAAGGGGAGAGGTGAACAAGGGACAGCAGCAAAATGTTTACGGAGGAGGGCATAAATGGCATCTGGGCACAAAGTCACATCAACACCACTGTTTCTCAGCCCAAACTTCACAACATCTTTAGCACGACCTCTGAGGTGAACGAGTATTTCCTCAGCCTGCTGCTCCGGTCTGATATCTGTCCTCTTTATGTAATTCTTCATCAGGTCTGTCCACTCATGCACATCTACAGTGTCAGTGTCATCCCCTTTGAAGGATGGTGGCTCTTTCACCTTCCTCTGAGGTACTAGCCGGACTTGCGACAGGTCAAGACCATGTGTAGACATGTCAGTGGGTGCACTATGGACAGATGGGGCGCTTGATGTAGGTGAACTATGCGCTGGACTAAGGCGTGCAACTATACTATCCGCTAGCTGCTGGCCAACATGTTTAATTATGTCACTCATCTGACTGATTACATCAGGTGAAGGAGGAACAGGATTCTGTATGGGTGCAGCAGTGGCCTGTGTGCTTGGTGTGGAATCAGTGTGGAAGCTCTGAGAAGGAACTCTGCCTCTACCGATTGAAGAGACCTCAGCTAGAACCTGCTCACTCCCCAACACATGACTATCACCCCCCTGAACAGGACTGACAAACTGCAACATCATACCTCTACCCCTACCTCTACCAACAGCCCGAGTAAGAGGCGTGCTAGCATCCCCCTGTATGTAGCTCATTTTCAAAACTCACTCCACAAAATTACAGTAAATACAATCAAAACATGGAAAGCATACGATAACACAAAGAAAGTGATAGAAGGATAAAGTGTCCAAATTATGCCAAACACTGGTTGACACGCTGTCCACCTGAAAACACAAAGTAGAAGCCGTCCAGGAAGGAGGTCCCGGGTCGGGGCGAAGAGCCAACTCCAGATCAATGAGTCACGGCACCAATGTGACAGGTCACAGATATGAGTGACATGCAGCTCCACAGCACTGTTGCTTCTACAGACCACAGATGACGATCAGGTGGATTATGGGGTGTTTATTACAGATAGTTCCCTGCAACACAGCATAGAACACAGAGATGGTGTGTGGGAATCATTCAGTTTCCTCGGGATAATCAGTGAAGTCCTCTTTTCTCTGTGCCTAACAAAATATATAACTAACAAAATAAAATACACAAATCATATCATATAAAATAAAACAAAATTGGCATCCTAATGTGATCGTATAGTGTAAATTGTTATTCCACAAACTTAAGTAAAACGCCCCACATAATCCATAATGTGACACTAAACTGATTTTAAGAACACTGACATTACCATGAACTAAACAGAGACACATTACAGTCATTAAAACTAAATGAATGAATGCGAGCCCTTTAGCTGAACAAATGGTAGCTCACACAACCAAAACATACATTAGAAAAGTCATAAGAAGTAACACAAAATACTCAAAGGATTACCTGCAACACAGCATAGAACACAGAGATGGTGTGTGGGAATCATTCAGTTTCCTCGGGATAATCTGAGCACACAACATGAATGACGATAGTGTTTAGCTAACTTAGCACCATTAAAAAGTCTCAGAGAGTCGTTCTATGGCTTAACAAATCAAAATAAGTGCCCAAAACAGTTAGCACACATTTCAATGACTACATTACACAGGAAAACATAAAACATGAACACCTTAAACCTGAACAAAATGATTAATTATCCCGGAGCATATGAGAGGATATCTTACCAGTGAAGTCCTCTTTTCTCTGTGCAGTTCCCACCCCAACCACTGTGATGGCAGTGTTGCACCGTTTGCATAATTTATTACACAAATCTACTCCGTTACATATATATAATTATCGTCTCGATCTGGATTGGCTGGGCTTATGGGGCTGGTTATAGTGCAGACAGGAAGTGACAACAGAGAGTACAGGAAGGAAAAGAACCATAACACACAAGATGACGGGTCCTGACGGATGTCTATAACTAATGGACAAATAAAGTAAATAAAAAGAAAGAAAAAAGAACAAGTCTCGAACTAATTGACTGCCGATTAATGGTGAAGCAAGGCCCTGACGTGGGCCGTGTCGTGATATCTGCCTAAGCCGTAGACAAACTCGGGAGACACCAATCTAGACCGTTTTAGCCTTACCCTGCACTGAGTCCGTGCCGTCGGTTTAAATGGTTCGCAGTGGGTTCTCAGGGAACCGCTTTGGGCCAGATGGCTGAGGAGAAAACTCTGTAAAAAAAAAACTCCGGCGCCTAAAGGTTTAATAGACTACAAAAAAGCACTACACAAAGCTAGAACATTTTATTATTCATCATTAATAGAAGAGAACAAATATAATCCACGTTTTCCAGGCCCAACTGTCAGCTGTGGACATCCGTGCAGTGTTGCTAATTTCTTCTGGTTCTGATTTGACTGGACTGTTTTTCTCCTGTGGGCCTCTCTGAGTTGACCTCAACTATCAGTAAAGCTAAACCATCTACATGTCTGTTGGACCCCATCCCAACTCGACTGCTTAAAGATGTTATGTTATTGGTACGTCAATTTTGGATCAGATTAACCTATCTTTACAATCAGGATATGTACCACAGGTTTTAAAAATGTGTTTTTAAAGTTGCAGTTATAAAACCTTTGCTTAAGAAACCATCTCTTGATCTGGACATTTTGGCAACAACTATTGACCAATATCCAAACTTCTAAAATTCTGGAAAAAATAGTTGCTTGCTAAACACCTGCTTAGAAATGATCTATTTGAGGTCTTTCAGTCAGTGTTCAGAACTCATCACAGCACAGAAACTGCACTGATTAGAGTCACCAATGACCTCCTCATGGCCTCAGACAATGGATTAGTTTCTGTCCTTGTTCTGCTGGACCTCAGTGGTGCTGTTGATACCGTTGATCAAGGCCTTTTGCTGCATAGATTAGAGCACACTGTTGGAATTAAAGGGACAGCATTAGGCTGGTTTAAGTCATACCTATCTGACAGGTTCCAGTTGGTCCATGTTAATGACGTTTCTTCTGACTATGGTCTGCTGTGGCGTCCCACAGGGTTCAGTGCTGGAACCAATCCTTTTCACTTTATACATGCTGGCCTTGTGAAAAATTATCCAGAACCATGGCATAAACTTTCATTCCCACGCTGATGATACGCATCTGTACTTATCCATGAAACCAGAGGAAGCAAAACCGTTGGCTAAACTTCAATGGTGACTTAATGACATTTAGGGTGAATTCCAATTCCTCCCTTAACCCTCAATCTCAACCCTCAATCTCAAAAATGCGCGCTCCTGCTAAGTGCAAGTGTTTGTCCCGATTCTAAGAACGTCAAATTGAGGAACGAGTTTGAGGGCTGTATCACCCTCAAAATTGAGATTCTCCGGCACCACCCTTGGAAGTAAGGGTTACCCAGAAGGCACTGGGTAATTTAGCCAAGACATCTTCGAAAAGGATGGCGACAAAAAAAGCTAGCTACAAATGTAAGTATCTTCGTAGATCCTAAAGATATAAATGTTACAAAGCCATCTTATTGTCTTTGTTTGAGACTTTTTTCATGAATTAACATCGTTGTTGCATAAGATTTATTTTTTTACTTTACGATGTTTGCTGCCGGACCAGCGGTCCCGGTCGGCTTCACGTTACTTGTATACCTTGTTGTGTAACGACAGAGGACTGAATAATGTATCCTCTATTGTGTTATTTGCTAATATTATTTGGAGAATATACAGCGCTCTTTTCAATGTTATCCCTGTGTAATTTCAGGGAACACAGAGACAACACGGGCTCTGATACATTTCAGTCTGAAGACGTAACTGCACTCAAGGGGTGTCCCATTTCTAAGTCACAAGATAGCCCTTACACTTACTTTCAAAGGTTTAGATTGAGGGCCAAAAATTGAGGGTTAAGGGCGAGGGTTGAGATTGAGGGTTAAGAGAGGAATTGGAATTCACCCTTAGTCCTGGATGTCCTCTAACTTTTTGCTTCTAAACTCGGATAAAACAGAGGTTATTGTCTTTGGTCCAAACACCTGAGGAATGGATTAACTGGGTTTACCTTGGCTTCCAGCACAGCTGTTAAAAACTTTGGGGTCATTTTTGATCAGGATATGTCATTTAAGCAGCATATTAATCAGGTTTGCAAGACTGCCTTTTTCATCTCCGAAATATTGCCAAGATTAGGAGCATCCTCTCCCAGGGTGATACTGAAAAATTAATCCACGCGTTTGTCAGTTCTAGACTGGATTATTGTAATGCGTTGTTAGCTGGATGTCCAAAAAGCTTGCTGAATAGCCAAGTAGTCCAACTGATAGTCCAACTGATCCAGAATGCAGCATCGAGGGGAAAATCATGTCTCTCCCGTGTTAGCCTCCCTCCATTGGGTTCCTGAGAAATTTCAAATTGAGTTTAAAATTCTGCTTCTCACATATAAGACCCTTAATGGCCTAGCTCTGATCTGATAGCATGTTATGCTCCTATTAGAGCTCTCCGCTCTCAGAGTGCAGGATTACTTGTCGTTCCTAGAATATCCAAGAGTAGGTTTGGAGGATGGGCCTTCTGCTACCAGGCACCTTTTTTATGGAACCAGCTACCAGTTTGGGTTCAGGAGGCTGACACCATCTCCATCTTTAAAACTAAACTGAAAACATTTCTGTTCAGTAAAGCCTAAATTAGTCTAAACGATAGTGTGTAGGGGCTAATAGTTATAGCCATAGTTGTAGTAGCTCAGACTAGAGTAAACTCGTCTTAATCCCAACTTCATCATAGTTATGCTGCTATAGGCCTACGCTGCAGGGGGACACCAACATGATCTGCTGAGTGGTGTCTCCACTGCTCTTCTCCTTTTCCTTCCCTTTCATCCTTCCTTCTTCCTCCTCCAGCTCAATACATAGTTAATTAGGAGCACCTTGTTACTTTGACTGTGCTCCATTTTCTTTCCTGTAGTTTGTTGTGATGGTTTCCTCCTTTTTTCACTTTTTATTCTGTATGTTTGCAGGCCAGAGTTTCCTGGGTTTCATGATGACTTGCAGTTCCCTCCTCTGTCCATCCCAGCGTTTACCTCCACCTGTGTGTGTAGGTGTGTTCAGGGTGCCGGCTGGCATGGTGACCAGTGATCTAGTCCTCTGACCATCTCACCTCAGTGCTGCTACCTGCATCTGTTTATGTAGTCATTTCATTCAGTTATTTGTGTGCTCTCCTCTCTCTGTCCTACATCCTCCCTCTGTCCCCTCTTTTTTTTCTTTCTCTAGCCAGCTGGTCTTCATCAGGAAGGTCCCCCCATATGATCCAGGTCCTGCTCGAGTTTTTCCTTGCCACTGTTTGGTATAAAGGTTTTTTTTCTCCCTACGTGGGAGTTTTTACCTGCCATTATCCTTGTTTAGGATTTAATATTAAATTTAATATGAATTTTTATTTAATGAAATTTGCTCGGGGGTCATGATCTGGGTCTCTCTAAAGCGCCTAGAGACAATTGACACTGTAACAGATACTATACAAATAAAATGGAATTGAATTGAATTGAAGAGGGCAGTGCTGGGAACTAAGATCCTGTGCTGAACCCTCAGGCTCCCAGACCTCTGGTAGAGGACCAGAGCTTGAAGGAGACAATACTGCCAGGTGGGCAAGAGGAAGAAAAAAAAATATATTAAAAAAAAAAAAAAAAAAAAAAATATATATATATATATATATATATATATATATAGAGAGAGAGAGAGAGAGAGAGAGAGAGAGAGTTTGAATTATGGAAAACTTGGGATGTTTTATTTTTATTTGAATCAAATAAAAACTAAAAGTCTTTCAATCACATGATTTTACTTCCAACAGAACATAGAAAACATAAATCTTTAAACTGAGAAATTTTACACTTTATCCTCTAAAATAGGTAATTTCTTTCACCATGTGAGAGTGACAGCCATGACACTGATATGATCAATTCCTCAATTTGTTATCCATCTTCTCAAAATCTAGTTAATATATATATTTCAGTTAAATGCCTTTGAACTCCTCTTTCCAATCCACACATAACTAATCGCGCAGTCACACAAGCATTTTACTCATCGTCGTCCTTTTTAACCTTTTTTCCTTTTACTATTTTTTTCTCTTACCACATGTTTTCTCTTTACTTCTCCTCAAAAGGTATCAGCAACACACAACAGATGCAAGATTCACGAGCCACACACAAACGCACCGCCCGCACCAGGCCGACACACACGGACTCGGTAGAAGTACATGGAAGTTGACTACAGGTCTACCAAAAATGGCTCTGTGGCTCATCAATTCATGCTCCGTATTTCAACAACAACAAAAAAAACCCAAAAAACACAACAAAAACAAAAAACACAGTCCAGACAACCTGGAAAAAAAAGTTTCAACCATTCACCAACGGAACCGCCTTGTCCTCTTTGTGGCGAAGCCGTAACGGGTTCCTAAACCAGGGGTCGGCAACCTTTACTATCAAAAGAGCCATTTTTTGTCCTTCTCCCCTTAATAAAATTCATCTGGAGCTGCAAAACTTATTTGACCTGTAAAATGAAGATAACAGTGTATGAAATTTTATATCTAGGTATTCTGTATTCAGAGATTGAATCTACCCAAAAGCTTATTCCTAGTATGTTTGGCAGTTTTAAAAGTTTTTAATGCTAAAGGTCATACAAGATACTGATTAAATTTTCATTTCCATATTTTTTTGTCATCCACTGTAAAATAGCTATAGTTTGTTGCATTTATGAAATTATAGGAGAACAAACAGAAAACTGTTAACATTTTATTGCTGTTTTTATCTGTTATAACAAAGGTAACAAACTCTGATAAAGACTGAATATTGGCTGCTGCTGTATGTTTGGAAGCAGAACCAAGACAATTTCCTATTAACTTGTTGACATGGAAGTAAATATATTAAATTTTGAATGTTTTGAATGAGGAGAAAAAAAACACTGGCATGTGTAAACCTACTTTGAAATAAAACAAAGAACCATGCAGGTTCATTTGAGTCATTCCCTTGTAAAACATTGATCAAATAAAAAGTAGACTACTTTAAAATAAATAAAACGTATAGCTGCAGCTTAATAACTTAAAAAATTATAAATATAAAAAAGGCCAGTTTGTATTTAATCATGACTTAAGTCCATTTCAGTGTGTTGTCATCCTCTTGTTTTCTCCTCAGCCACGTACAACAATCAGCCACGGAGCCTGAACATGAAACATTTGTTGTAGTTCATCCTGGAGAAAACCTGCTCACATCAGTATGTGGATCAAAGACTGACAGGACTCCAAATAAAAACGTCTTCATGTTCATATCAGTGTCGAGAATGACATTCATGTTTCAAAGACAAGTTTGTCAGGTTTGGGAAGGTTTCTAATGTCGCTCCTTTTGTGTTACACCACGACAGCACCGATGTGGTGCGGGAAATGTTTCTTTTATTTTTTACGGCAGTACATGAGCAACACATAAAGATGTCCAGCGCTAGTCACAGAGCTCGCGCTCACCTTTATTTTCTTTCCCAGGATGCAACACACATATACGACTTCCTTGTTGCAGTAGCCTGGCAGTATTTTGCGCTGAACACACTCATTCTGCCCCCTGTTGGCGAGCAATCTACATGGTGCTACATGTGCTCCAGAGAGAGAATCACCTTCTGACAAGTTTTTCCCCAGAGCTACAGGGAGCCACTGCAGAGAGGCTAAAGAGCCACATGCAGTTCCAGAGCCACAGGTTGAACACCCCTGTCCTAATAGTTTGTGGGCCAGAAATCATAGCTCATCAGGAAAAGGGGTTTCGCCGGAGCCGTTGAGTGGCAACTTAAAAATATGTGTTCTTGGTCAATTTGGGGGTGCTGAATCCAAATCTGCCTGTTGCCACGGCGTCAGCTTGCACGTTTGGCCACCACAAGGGGCACTATTTTCATTTTTGCTAATTTATAGGCAGAAACCGTTTTTTCAGGTTATCTTTCTTCTTTAATAAAATGCTTTCAAACTTCACGGATTGCTTTGTAACAACATTACCCATGAAATTGAAGACTTGGAGTGTGTGAGTATGTGTTAGGGGGGTCGTTGGTGCAGGGGAAAACTTAATTATTATGCTGATTTTGGACGGTTTCTTTACATGAGGATTCATTGTTTCTGTAACAGACCAAACCTCATGTACACCTCAATCCAGACTTAAGATGGAAGAAAATACTGAAATATAACAATCACCTTTATCAATTGTCAACTTTATTCATCTTATTATCATGTTGCCATCTTAACTAGTCTCTTCAACAAGGCAAAATCTCATTTGCAACAGTCAAGCAGTAAGTAGAACATTTACTTACAGTGTGTAAAACTATAACATATGTACAAAATGCAATCAAAGGAAGTCATAGTCACAGCATGGGTAGTATCCTTTAGTAGTGATTTTGGTGATTTTCACTTTGTCTCATTTACAAATCATCTTCGCTGTCATCTTCATCACTGCTCACTGCATCATGGTCTTCTGAGTGATTGTTTTGGCTGTCAACACAACGACAAAGGTCAGTGCACGGTAGTTCACCAGACAGACATGAACAAGTATGTAAACTGCAGTGTCCCTTCTTACACTTGCAAGAGACACTCTGCAACACAGTCAAGGGAGCCACTGGAACTGACATCCACTGGAATGAAATACTCTCTCCTTCCACTTGCCACCCATGGCCTACTGGACTGGGTGCCTGGATCCATGCCTTCAGACAGCGCCTATATATGGCTGCCTGGTAAGATGCTCGTGCAGTGTGTAATTGGAGGGCATCTTTATTTGGTGGCAATGCATCGTTGAAACGGCAGAGCAACATAAAACATTGTATCGAGCATCATTGATGTTTGTTGTATTT
Source organism: Hirundichthys speculiger (assembly GCA_018398805.1). Lineage (NCBI taxonomy): Eukaryota > Metazoa > Chordata > Actinopteri > Beloniformes > Exocoetidae > Hirundichthys > Hirundichthys speculiger. The sequence goes on along the minus strand of JAGFBZ010002280.1, from coordinate 9,317 downwards.
TCACTGTACAGTGCACAGACAAACTCCTCAACTCCCTGAAGCAAATCATGATCTAGTTTCTATTCAGCACCCAAACGCTTAAAGATGTTTACGGCAGCTGGGGAATCCAGCATTAAGCTAAAGGGTTTCACCTTTCCTTTTCCCTTGAATGCACTGGTGCTGTCGCAGACCTGATATCTGATGTAGGGATTATTTGTTTTATGTTCATAATTATGAATTATGACAAGCCATAATTTGCAAATTATCATTGATTGCTTGTTGCCCTATAGATTAACTGTTAACCTGTGGTACCCCCCCCCCCCCCACACACACACACACACACCATTTTTATTTTACAAGACATCAAGAAGAAACACTTCACAATGTATATTTAATAGAATCTATTCATCAGCTTAACCAATTTTTTTCACAGATGAATTACACTGGAGCTGCAGTGCATTTCATGTAGTTCATTCACCTACCACATGGTGGCGCTATGCCTAACTGCCATTTCACTCACAGCAAATTCTGGATAGGCATAATACAGAGCTACCTGTGAAATTTCACTCTTGTGAAGCACTCTAAAATTAGTTAGTGACACAATTCCTGTTGAATTTGCCCATTGAAATTAAATTCCTACATTACCAAATATCGCTATTTCAACCATTGTTTTTCACATTAACGTGCAACTTTTTAAGATGGCAACACCTAGAATATAGTTTTGTGTACTGTCCTGTACTTATATCAGCAAAAACCAAGTTGCCACCCAATACCCCCGACGAACTTGCAAGATAGGATTTCTGTCCCACTAACTATAAGGTATAGGGTGCAGGCGAATGGAGAGAGGTGATGAACTGAAACTCTTTTACCTGATGTCTTTACTCAGAGACAATAGGGACTGTTTGAGCATAACGAGTTATTGTCATAAAAACAAAGACTTGTTTTCTGGCTGTGAGGACGATGAGACTGAAAACACACAGCCTGTGGTTTTTTAAAAAATCTTTTTTAGACTCTTATGTCACAGTTCTGCTGGTGGTGCTCTATGAGGGAGAGAGTAAATCCAGTAATGTGGAAAAGGAAAAAAAAGAGGAAAGGAGAAGTGTGCTTGTTTTATCTTCAATGGTGTTTTTCTGATTTCAGTGACGATTTATGTCCATGGAATTAGACAGAGACTTGCCTGGCAATTGCAAGTGATTATTATTATCATTTTGACCACTGAGGACATGAATGGGTCTGCTGGAGGAGGGAATACACCTTGTACTGTTGTGTTATATCATGTCCTGTTAATATGTTACGTTTATGTTTCTGTCATTTTAGCTCATGTCATGGGTGACCCACTAGCTGACTGACAGACTGACCTCGTGGCTGACCTGACGGACAGACATCTGCGCGAGACTGACCTTCTGTGTACAGATGCGATATGATTTTAAAGTGCTGAATAGAGGATTCTGCTGAGGCATGCAGTATAAGAGAGAATGATCAGATTATTGTATTGAGAAGATAGATTGTCATGATATTAACCTTGGTGTGAACTGACTCAATCTAGAAAAATTGTGCCTCCTGAAAAACTGCGGGGGGATTGCATTCACTCCAATAGAAGGACAAAAATTGCACAATTGGGCAACTGTAACCACGTTTAGTCAATCAATCAATCAGTCAATCAATCAATACTTTATTAATCATTGTCGTCAAAATGAAATTCAATTTTCCAGTACATCGTCCAAGAAAAACATACAGACACAAACAAACATATTCAGAAAATGGGTCGATGGTGTCTGGGGGCTGCTGCCACGTAGCGGCGCAGCTTCCTATCAGAGGAAAATGAGACCACATGTGGAGAGGGGGGAGAGGGTTAAAAAAAGGTCCTCCCACAACGTGTCCTTGAGGGGCACATTGTGAAATCAGCAAAAAAAAACCTCAGCACAAAGAATAAGCATAGACAAACTTAAAACTAAGACATGAGAGGTGGGGGGAGGGGTGGTGTCCAGCCAAACACTCTGTGCGCGCGCTGCCAGATCCCGGTGTGCAGTGCATCAGTCTGTCTAGTGTGGGGGTGGAAACAGCCGGAGCAGCTTCCCGCCCCCTGCCCAGCTTGGGCAGGGGGCGGGAAGTGTGTGTGTGTGCATGTGTATGTGTGTGCGTAAGCCAGTGTCCCCTGTCCCAGTTCAGTCTGGAGCCACAGGTGTTGTTTGGAAAGGGGAGGGGTCGGGGGAGGAGCGTCAAGAAGTCATAACATCCAGGAGAGATTAGATAGAGGCCGGCCTTGAAGAGGCGAGCTTCTTTCAAGGGAGCCAGATTCAGATAAGAGAAGATTGTTTGGGTCAGGCTGACTTGAGATTCCGTCTGCCTTCAGTTCTTGCTGGTTTCATCTCGGTGGGAATAAATCCAAATGGCCGAATTACAGGTCAATTCTCCCTGAGCAGCGCTTGCAACTTCTCCACCTTCAAATCCATTTCGCCAGAAGAGTTCAAAAATCGTCACTAGTCTGTGATTCAGAATCACATCCAGTTTCCGATTCAGCTCACCAAGAGTATCAGTCTGAGTGTTCACAGCGCGGCTCACTCCAACACACACGGCAGGCAGGTTGACGGTGTCCAGGAAGGCAGCTGCCGTGTCACAAATTTTCAGATACAGCAGGTATCCGCCAACTCCAAACAGCAGAAATCCTGTTATCATAAATCCCAATAGGTACACGACTTTGGCGTCCACAATGAACAGGGGGGGCAGAAATCCCAGATTCCATCCATAAGAATCCCTGATGTATCCAGCAGTCAGTGTTCCATCGGGACCGGAGGGCTCTCCTGTGCCCTGTTTTCTCAGCGAGAAAATTTGATCAATTGCATTGAGAGACCAGCTGACCAGATCCATGGTTAGAGATTTGAATATTATGCCGAGTGAGGCTCCAAAAAAGCTCAGACAAGACAAGAGAGAAGCAGCAGGGACAGATAGAGAGGAGCTCACAGAAAAGCATCCGCCTCCGCCGAGAGCAGGAAGTAAAAATCATTGGCTCAGACGTATTTGGCCTGTATCAAACTCTCAATATATATCATATCAATATCAATAGCATATCAATATCCCGGTATATTGATGCAATTGGAATTCCCAGAGACGTGCCTGATAAAAGTGGACAGAGTAAAATTCCCTCGACGACAAAATGCTACTTCAGTGTTCAAAAAGATTGAATACGTGACCAGAATTGGAGGAAACCTTTATGATCATATTGGCAACGCTGATGACTGGAGGATGTTTGCTGAGGCATTTCTCAGCTGCAGGTTTCCAGGACGGGCAAGTGGCGTGACCTTGTGGTCAGCTTAGTGTGACAGTGTGGGGTCCTGTCATTATACCTCCGATCGATCACGTGTCCTGGCTACTTGGCCAACGGGATATCCCTTTGGCTGACTGGTAAGCCTGCGTGACTTTCACCTGGGAGTCTGGGGATCAAATCCTGCCCGGGCCCTCCATAGTGTCCCTTGCCACATTAGGAAATGTCCTGATGATTATGTCCTTTGAATTTGACTTGTGTATTATGTCTTGGTGGAGCTGGTGTGCCTAATTACCTCTTGCCTGCATTTTTTCTGTCTGTGCGACTGTGTTTTCTCCCTAATTGGGCCCTAATGATGGTTGGCTGTCAGGATGAGTTAAGGCTTGCACTGAGTTGTAGGCCTGATTGAGGCTGTGGTTATCTTAGCTGGGTACAATTGTGGTTCTGTGGTTCTGGTTCTGAAGTCTTGGCTCTTGTGTTGTTCTGTTTCGGTACCTCTGACATCCCTAAAACTAGCTTATGGCCTTGTCTTCTAGGGCTGGGCCTTGGACATCAGCTGATCCTGATGTTGATTATTTATTTATTAGCCTTTATTTAACCAGGTTAGTCCCATTGAGATCAAAGATCTCTTTTTCAAGGGAGACCTGGCCAAGAGGGCAGCAGCATAGTTACATTAAACAACAAACAACACATTAAAACTTGCTCACATAAAACACAGATAAGGTAGACTGCAATGATCTCACCAGAGCTTTAAACTCATTCAGTGTAACAAGGGCTTTAAGTTGAAGTTCAGATTGTATTTTATTCCAAGCAGTAGGTGCTGAAAACCTAAATGATTTCTTGCCCAGTTCAGTTTGTACTTTGGGGACAACAAATAGCAGAGTATCCATAGATCGGAGATTGTGACTTCCTTGTTTCCTTGCTAAAAGACAAGACAAATAGGACGGAGTGATACCCAGAATGGTTTTGTGAATGAACACATACCAATGACTGAGGCGTCGAGCATGTAAAGACGTCCAGTTAATCTTAGAATAGAGTACACAATGGTGAGTAAGGGGACTGCAGTTCGTAATGAATCTCAGTGATACACACTATCTAGCATACGGAAACAATGAGCAGAAGCATTCATATACAAAACATCTCCATAATCAATAACAGGCAAAAAGGTTCTTTCCATCAATTTCTGTTTCACATGAAAAGAAAAGTAAGACTTGTTTCTATAGTAAAATCCTAATAAAAGTTTCAGTTTTTTTTTACAACGTACTGAATGTGCTCCTTAAAAGACAAGTGGTCATCAATTAAAAATCCTAAATATTTAAAAGTAGATACCAATTCAATATGTTGACCATTTCTTGTTAAAATTTACACAGACAGTGCTGATCTAGCAGTTTTTGAAGTGGTAAAGAACATACATTTTGTTTTGTCTGCATTTAAAACAAGTTGCAGATGACAAAGTTGATTCCTGGTACTGAAGTGCACAGGTGATGGTTGTTGGCTTGTCCTGTACCTGAGTGGTGTAGGGCTGAGGCCTTGGCGAGACTGGTTCATGTGAGTTCATTTGGATTTAAATTGCACACCTGTGGGTGGAGGCAACGTAGTTTTCCATCAGCTAAACTCAGACAGAAACTTGAGTTGTTGTCTGTTCCACAGGTACTGTGTGGACGTGCTATTGGTCATCTTGAGCCTCTCTATGGGGTTTATGACTCAGATTTGGAGGTTGTGGAGTACTGTTAGAACCTTGATTTGAACGTCATTAGATGTCATTAGACAATGATGCAATTTATTATGGCAATCATAAAATTTTAATAAGACGAGTAGGCTCGTCTTAAGTTAAAATGACAGTAGAATAACACTTAACTGGTTTGTTGTATTACTTCTTAATGTTTTTTAAATAATGTCATGAATATTTTACAGTAATTCAAACCATATTTAAAAAAGATTAAGAATTTAAAACATATTTGTTTAATTTTAATGACCTCACATGGCCCACCTGTAGTACACCAGGGGGCCGCGGCCCACACTTTGGGAATCACTGCTCTACAGTAGATTAAAAATATGAGAAATAACTTGCTGCCAAAAGGTCTTTATTATCAGACAAAAACAGGTCCTTAAGGTGCAAATGTTTTTTTTTTTTACCCCATTTCAATATTTCAGTCCCCCCCTGCGCTCCTCCAGCTCTGGGCGACTGCAATTTTCGTCTTCCTCCATGATCGTTTTAAATGTTTGATGACACATTTGTTAGCGTGACAGCAGCGACAGCCATGTTTGCCATGTTTGATTGATTTCCTCAGATACATATCAGGCTCGTTTGTGGTGGATTTTAAATGGGGTTCGCTGGAAACCTAGAATGGTTTTGACCGTGCGTGAACTTTGAAAGAGCATCGTTCCCAACTGCCCAAATGAACTCATTCACACCCGACGCTCGTCAAGATGAAAGAGAGCGAGTTCAGTTCACGTTCGCACAGGTACAACACTGGGTCACACATAGTAGATTGCGGTTCATTATCCCCTTTTTAGCTGGCAGTTGTGGGCGGTGCCCCTTTGGGGGGGAACTGTGTGCTTTACTGCTGTGATCTAGATAAGCTTGTCACATGTACAACAAAAAGTGGTGAGTGTTGTATTGAAAATAGGGTCAGGTCACCATGGCCTGTTTCTCGTGATATTGATATCTAATGTAGAATATCTAATCCAATGCGGTATATTGCTCATCTATCATTTTTGAGACACGTAGCTGTCGGAAGAATTTAGCTCAAGGCTCAACGTATTGATACCGATGATCTCTAATGGTCCATCGATAATGACCATCTCTGCTTGCATACAAATGGAGATTAAATCCACTCTTGCACCCTCCGTCCGATTGTCAAGTGCTTTGTTTAAGTGTTATACAACTGCGTCACTATAACCCCAATCAATTATTGGTAAACTAATATACACCATTAGTAATATTTTTACAACAGCTGCTTTGCTGCAGTCAAAGTCAAAATTAGCTAATATATTTCATGAAATGGTAAAATGTCTGTTGCAACATCTGATATGTTCCATCCATCCATCCATCCACCCATCTTCTTCCGCTTATCCGAGGTCGGGTCCAAGGGGCAGCAGCCGGAGTAAGGAAACCCAGACGCCCCTCTCCCCGGCCACTTCTTCCAGCTCCTCTGGGGGGATCCTGAGGCGTTCCCAGGCCAGCCGAGAGATATCGTCCCTCCAGCGTGTCCTGGGTCTTCCCCGGGGTTTCCTCCCAGTGGGACGTGCCCGGAACACCTCACCAGGGAGGCGTCCAGGAGGCAGATGCCCGAGCCACCTCATCTGGCTCCTCTCAATGCGGAGGAGCAGCGGTTCTACTCTGAGCCCCTCCCGGATGACCGAGCTTCTCACCCTATTTCTAAGGGAGAGCCCGGCCACCCAGTGAAGGAAGCTCATTTCAGCCGCTTGTAGCCGCGATCTTCTTCTTTCGGTCACTACCCAAAGCTCATGACCATAGGTGAGGGTGGGAATGTAGATCGACCAGTAAATGGAGAGCTTCGCCTTCCGACTCAGCTCCTTCTTCACCACAACAGACCGGCGCAGCACCCGCACTGCGGATGCCGCACTGATCCGTCTGTCGATCTCCTGCTCCATCCTTCCCTCACTCGTGAACAAGATCCCGAGATACTTAAACTCCTTCACTTAAACTCCCCACTGGAGAAGGACCCCATCCCCAACCCGGAGAGGGCCCTCCACCCTTTTCCAGCTGTGGACCATGGTCTCGGATTTGGAGGCGCTGATTCTCATCCCAGCCGCTTCACAACCGGCTGCGAATCGCTCCAGCGAGAGTTGTAGATCACGGCTCGATGAAGCAAACAGAACCATATCATCTGCAAATAGACCCAATCCTGAGGCCACCGAACCAGATCCCCTCAACACCTCGACTGCACCTAGAAATTCTGTCCATAAAAGTATTGAACAGAATCGGTGACAAAGGGCAGCCTTGGCAGAGTCCAACCCTCACTGGAAACGAATCCGACTTACTGCCGGCAATGCGGACTAAACTCTGACACTGGTCGTATAGGGACCGGACAGCCCGTACAAGGGAGTCCAGCACCCCATACTCCCGAAGCACCCCCCACAGGAATCCCCGGGGAACACGGTCGAACGCCTTCTCCAAGTCCACAAAACACATGTAGACTGGTTGGGCGAACTCCCATGCCCCCTCCAAGACCCTGAAGAAGGTGTAGAGCTGATCCACCATTCCACGGCCGGGACGAAAACCACACTGCTCCTCCTCAATCCGAGATTCGACTTTCCGACGGACCCTCCTCTCCAGGACCTCTGAATAGACCTTCCCAGGGAGGCTGAGGAGTGTGATCCCCCTGTAGTTGGAACACACCCTCTGGTCCCCCGTTTTAAAGAGGGGGACCACCACCCCAGTCTGCCAATCCAGCGGTCCTGGTCCTGGTGCCAAGTGCACATGTGGACACTCTTATGCTTGAACATGGTGTTCGTTATGGACACTCCATGACGAGCACAGAAGTCCAACAACGAAACACCACTCTGGTTCAGATCAGGGGGGCCCTGCCTCCCAACCACACCCCTCCAGGTCTCACTGTCGTTGCCCACGTGAGCATTGAAGTCCCCCAGCAGAACGAGGGAGTCCCCAGATGGAACATTCTCGAATACTCCATCCAAGGACTCCAAAAAGGGTGGGTACTCTGAACTGCTATTTGGTGCGTAAGCACAAACAACAGTCAGGACCCGTCCCCCCACCCGGAGGCGGAGGAGGAGAGAGGCTACCCTTTCGTCCACCGGGGTAAACCCCAATGTACAGGCGCCAAGTCGGGGGGCAATAAGTATGCCCACACCAGCTTGGCGCCTCTCACCCAGAGCAACTCCAGAGTGGAAAAGAGTCCAACCCCTCTCGAGGATACTGGTTCCAGAGCCCAAGCCGTGTGTCGAGGTGAGTCCAACTATATCTAGTTGGAACCGCTCAACCTCACACACCAGCTCAGGCTCCTTCCCCACCAGAGAGAGGTGACATTCCACGTCCCTAGAGCTAGCTTCTGCAGCCGAGGATCGGCTGCAGAAGCTCCCCAGGGAGCTCCCCAGGGTCCCCGCATCCGGCCACTGCCCTGCTCACTGCGCACCCGACCTCTATGGCCCCTCCTGCAGGTGGTGAGTCCACGGGAGTGGGGGCCCATGTTTCCCTTTTGGGCTTTGCCCATGGGGCCCGGCCACCAGGCGCTCGCCTCCGAGCCCCACCTCCAGGCCTAGCTCCAGAGGGGGGCCCCGGTGACCCGCGTCCGGGCAAGGGAAACCTTGGTCCATAGTTCTTGTCCATCATAGAGATCTTTGTGAGCCACACTTTGTCTGGTCCCTCACCTAGAGACCTGTTTGCCATGGGTGACCCTTCCAGGGGCATAAAGCCCCCGACAACGTAGCTCCTAGGATCACTGGGACACGCAAACCCCTCCACCATGATAAGGTGGTGACTCATGGAGGAGCTGATATGTTCCATTGGGAATAAAATATGAGTGAGATATTCAAATTATTTTAGTCTGTTTTATTTACATTTTACACAGCCTTACAACTTATTGGGAATTGGGGTTGTGTATTGAAATTGTGTGATCTTGCTCCTTTTTTAAAATACCGGATAAGAAGACTAGATACATTATGTTAAACAAGAATATTGATTTTGGAACGCTGATGACTAATTTGTTATCCTTATCTATCACTAGATAGTTTAATTAATTTCACTGAGATAAAACATTAGTTGATAAGAGCTTAGGTGTTTTTTTGTATTTCCAAATCTGTTTTTCATTATCTAATGACAACTCTATTATCCCTTCTCCTCCTCAGGTCAATAGTCTACTGTGCATCAGTAATAGTAATGTAATGGCATCCAGTACAGTGCTCTCTTTCACAGCACTGTAAAACATCATTATTCTGCTCACTTACATCTTACTTCACCTCTGTCCATCACTCACCTCAAGTAGTACAGTCATACTGATTAACGCCCCCGTCACACCTTGTCTCAATAACTAATGCCCTTCTCACGCATTCCTCCATAGACTTCAACTCGTCCAGAACTCAGCTGCTTACA